>CATIWM010279510.1:0-33191 GCA_949671775.1 Mallotus repandus
TTTGAAGTTGAAGTTTATAGTCGAGGCTTGCGTTATCTCTTTATTGATATGAATTGAGGAAGGTTAGTGGTGAAGTCATCAGTGATTTAGAGCAAACTACAAAGATTAAAAGGATTAGGAAGCTGAAGAAATGATTTTTATGAGTTATTTGTTTTTTTTGTATATTTCTTTTTTTTGTAGTACAGTTTGTTTGTTAATACATTAAGTTTTAATTCATGTAATGCACATTTATGTTTATTAATATAAGTTTTAAAATTTTTTGGGAATGTTTTTTTAGTACTAATGTAGATTTTTTTTTATTTTTAATTGTTGCTTGTTGTTGCTTTTTGTTGTCTTTTTAGATTTCGATTGTTGTTTTTTGTTGCTTTTTTTTTTCTTTTTGTTTCTTATTGTTGTTACTTTGTTTTTTTACACTGTTTGCTATATTTTGTTGTTGTTGTGTGTTGCTTTTTGTTGTTTCTATGTTGTTGCTTCTTGTTGTTTTTTTAATTATCACTGTTACTAATATCAAAATGAGCAAGTAAACAAAAAAACAACAGAAATAATATGAAATTTTAAAAATTTGGTAGTAGTAATGACATTATGAAATCTGTGAATTCTTACAATAAGTATGATAAAAATTTTATTTTTCTAATAAAGAAATAGATTTTTTTCATTTTTTTTGGGTGGATTTCTACATGTCTTGCTGTTGTGCCCAAGTTGTCTACACTTCCAACATTTGTTTTTATTTCCAATCTCCCAAGGTGCTTTTTATTCTTCTTTTCTTTGGTCTTCCATCTTTTATTCTGCTTTGTGGTAGATCTACTTGTACTTTTTGCTCTTCATGTGATATTTTTCATGTTGCTTGATTTAGAATTGGATGTACTGTTTCTTTGTATGTTTCCAAGAGTGCCTCATTTGTGTAGAAATGTGAGCAATATCTGTACAAATCTTGATTCATTTGCTTCAATATTGCAAGTGCATGTGAAAATGGCAGCTCATCAATTTAAAACTTGTTGCATGTGCATTTTCTTTCTTCCATGTTGACAATGAATGGTGCATTCAAGTCATAGACAGTGAATATTTCTTCTGTTGAAGGTTTAACCTGCATTCAAATAAAAAATATGAGGAAAACAGAAATAAAAACACAGCAATGTCAATTGTTGATTTTTGTTTCTATTTTGTTGGTTTGTTGTTGCATTTTGTTTCTAAAATATGAAATGCAACATTAAATACAATATCAACAATTTAAAAAATAAATATCAAATGAAAAATGATTTTAGAATGAGAAATAACTGCAACAGCAACAAAAAATAACAACTTGTGTAATATTAAGCAAAGAAGTAATATTATGACCTGTAGCTTTAGGCTTTTCATGTAGTTGTTATTAATCATATCTTGTGGTCTTTTTGCAAGCATGCTGAATGTTGATCTTGCAAGATTCCTATTTGTATAGGTCCATTCTTACACTAAAGCATGAAAATATTATAGCAATGTCGTTATCGGTAGGTCTTTAGCTTTCTTCATCCCCGCATTTAATGATTCAACTATATTTAAAGTCATTGCTGAGTATCTGTTGTTGATTGAGAAAGGTCTAGTCCATTTTTGACACCCGATGTTTTTTAGGTATGAGGTTATCCTTTAATTAATATTTTCCAAATCATTCATGTGGTACTTAAACACTTCAACAGTGTATGCTTTCGCTGCTTAAAAAAAAAGTCCTTAATGCTTTTTGAGTTCTTTTTGAAGTTTTTTTTTCAGGTTGTTTAATAGATGGTATATACAAATACCATGGGCTACTTCAGGGTATATTTCTTGTACTACTTTTTCTATACTTTCATGTTTGTCAAAAATTATAGAATTCCTTCTTTACACCCAAAAGCTTGTCTGATTTTTCTGAAGAACCATTCCCAAGATTCATCATTTTCAGAGTCAACAATAGAAAAAACAAGAGGAAAGATTTTACCACCAGCATCTTGTGTTGTTGCTGAAAGCAGCGTGCCGCCATATGTTCTTGTTAGAAATGTGCCATCAACTACTACAACAGGTCTGCAGTATTTTCAGTCTTTTATTGATACATCAAGTGCTATGAACACATAGAGGAATGAGTGGTCTTCTTTCGTATTGAGGTTAACAATTGATCCTAGATTTGTTGTCTTTAACATGTGTAGGAAATTTGGCAAAAGTGCATAGGATTCTTCCAGTTTACCTCTCAACATTTGAAGTGCCTTTTCTCTTGATCTCCATGCTTTTAAATAGTTTATATTGATGTCATACTCTTCTTTCATGTCTCTCATTATATCTGCTGGCGAGTATATGGTTTTGACACTCTAGTATTTTAATTTTATGCAGTCAGCTACCAGAGTTATTATTGTTTGTCTTTGGTATGTTAATCTGATGTCCATGTTACATGTGTGGATACTGTTGAACTTTTTAACAATAAATTTGTCTGTTTTTCCATTTTTTGAAGCTCTTATCTCCTAACTGCATTTTTTATCCAAACATTTAGCAATAAAGTTGAGAGTGTTTGTCTTAACAGTTCTATATTGGAAGTGGTTCTTGACAACACTAAGTTTTAATGCTTTTTTTAATTCTTTTTTGCTATTGTATATTACGCCCATTTCAGATTCTGTTGCTGTTTTATTGTAGATTGTTGATGATTCTTTCGTCCCATCTTTTAGAAGAAGTATGTCCGTCATCATTTTTGCATAATCCAAAAGGTATGAATTTTGGTTATTTGTTTCTTTGTTTGTTGGGCTGTATTCAGAGAGTGATACCAGATCTATTTAAGTCGTTGATTGTTGTTGAAGCTTACTTCTAGAAATTCCTTGTTATCAAAAGTGATGCATAGAGGGAATTTGGTGAAATCAGACTCTTTCTTCTTTAGTTGCAAACAAAAGAAGAGAGTTCCATTGTCTTCTATTTTTAAAGGTGGATAATTTTCTCTTACCTTGTACTTTATGACCAATTGCTAAAAATCTGTTTCAATTTGAAGCTGGTTTGATATTGTTTTCAACGTTTCATCAAAGTTGCAGTTTGGTTGTATGGTAATTCCTGTCACATCAAAATCAACGTAATTCATTGCTTTATTCCAGTTACCATTGTGATGAATGAAGACAGTCATGACTTCCATTGTACCTGTAATAAAAAAATCAAAGAAATCAGTTAGGGATTTATCAGTTTAAAACATTGTTGCTTCTTGTTTCTTATTATTGCTTTTTTCTCATGTTTTCAAGTTTTTGTTGCTTATTGTTTCTTTTTTTTTTCTAAACAACTGACGTGTAATATTATTTCTCACATGCTTAAGCTTTTTGTTGTTTCTTTTTACTTTGTGTTTCTTTTTTTTAATAAAATGATGTGGAATATTGTTCTTATAGTTTTAACCATGGAAACAACATTTATATTATTTAAATAAACTTTCAGTTTAAAACATTGTTGCTTCTTATTTCTTATTATTTCTTTTTTCTCATGTTTTCAGGTTTTTGTTGCTTATTGTTTCTTTTTTTTTTCTAAACAACTGACGTGTAATATTATTTCTCACATGCTTAAGCTTTCTGTTGTTTCTTTTTGCTTTGTGTTTCTTTTTTTTTAATAAAATGATGTGGAATATTATTCTTATAGTTTTAACCATGGAAACAACATTTATATTATTTAAATAAACTTTGAATATTTTTTACAATCATGATTTGGTGTTTTTTTTTTGAAACAAAGAAGAAACACTAAAAAAAAATATATCTGATATGTTTATGAGCTATGTACCTGGTTTTTGAATGATTGTTGCTTTTGATCTTCAATTTTGTTTTCGATTGTTATTGAATGTTGATCGCTCCGATTTGTTTAACAAATTTGTTGCAGATTTGACTTTAGTAGATCGAGAAATTGCAGTTGGAGATGATCACGAAAACGAGAAGAAAAAGGCAACGAACAACAACATGGAGAAATAAGATTCAGGTTTGAGCTAATCGCGATTTTTATGGATTGAAGTAAAAAGTGAAATCGATTGGAGAAAAAGCTTGTGTTGATCGATTCTTGAGAAAGATTTGTTGAGCTGATATGGTTTTTTTAGGAATCAGTGGTTGTTTATGAAACGATTTTTTTTTTTTGGAAGATTTATCTTTTAGCTCAAATAGGTAAGCTTATATATGGTCTGTTTTATTTTGAAAAAAAAGTTCTTTAAAGCTATTTTTGAAAATATTTTTTGTCAATATGAATTTTGATATTATTTTTTATTTTTTTACTATTTATGAAAAAATTCCTATATAATTTATTGAACTTATAAAAATAAAGAATTCAAATATATCAATTGAATTATTTTAATAAGATGAAACCTTGTCACTCAAAAAAAAAAGTTAAATTAATTAAATAAATTTTAAAATAAAAACTCATATTTTTAGTTTTGATTTTATATAATTATTTTAAAGTATTAAAAAATAAAGTAATTTTAATTTAGCAATTAAATACTGTTAATGAATGAATATTATATAATTAATTATGCATTTTATAAAAAACTTAAACTCATCTTTTTTTAATTTAAAGATGTCAAACGATGCAAATTTGATATAATATTTTTAAAATTTATGTAGTAATAATAATAATAATAATAATAATAATTTAATATAATAATTAATAAGATATAATTTAATAAAATAAATAATATTCTAATTAAAAATTTAAAAAATTATGTTTAAATAAAATATTAATATTCTAAATTCATAAAGAAATACGATATGAATTTCTACCAATTTAGAAAATATTAAAACTTTTTTCCAGAAAGGATTTTTTCTTCTTTGTTAATTTAGATAATACATTTTTCACATAAAATAGTCTCAAATACAAAAGAATTATAGAGTAAAAATATCTATTTTTATATAATTTTTTAATAAAATGACTCATTTAATATAAAATTTTAATTATTTTTTAATCTGATAAAATGTATTATATAATTATTATTATTTAAAAAATTATAATATAATTCGCCAAACTAAAAAATTATTATAAAATAAAAATATTATTATTATTATTTTTGAGAGCTTCTTCCAGTGCTTTCTGGAAAACGAGCTCAAAGAAGCCCAACAGGCGGCACCAGCAGCAGCAGCAAGCGACACACCAAGAGCTAGGGCTCCTCCATTAAAGAGCAAACCAGAAGAACCAAATAAACAAAAAAATTATCAGAGAGATGAGCATATGGAACTACGTCGTGACGGCACAAAAGCCGACAAATGTAACTCACTCTTGCGTCGGCAATTTCACCAGTCCTCAGGAACTCAACCTCATTATTGCGTAATTTCATCAATTTTTATCTCTTCAGTCTCTAATTGTTTTTCACTTAATTCTCTCTCATTTCTACGTTTTGTTTACATTTCTGTAATCAGATTCAAGTTCGTTTCTTGTCACCTTAGGGTTTCATTTTCGTTTTTGCTTATCTCTTAATTAATGGAAGCTTATTATCAGTCTGATGCTAAAATATTCTGCCTAGCTTTAGCGACGAATTAGTAGCTTGTTGTTACTCACAAATGCGAATTTTTAAGTTTATGTTTTAGTTTTAGCAATTTTAATCACAGTATAATCGCATTCTCATATTTTTATTTTATTTATATATTTATTATCATTATGCTTTCAGGAAATGCACTCGCATCGAAATTCATTTGCTCACCCCTCAGGGATTACAGGTAAACCGCATTATTCATCTTACATGCATACAACGTGCGTGTCAATTGTATTGTTAGTTTAAAAACTATTGAAATGTTTTGTCTTGTTTTTGTGCAGCCTATGTTAGATGTTCCAATATATGGAAGAATTGCAACTCTTGAACTGTTTCGACCGCATGTGAGTATCTGCTTTTATTTATTTTTTGTTTTTCGCTAAGTTGTTTTATTTTTGGTTTTGCTAATTCTTTTATTTATCTGTGACAGGGTGAAGCGCAAGATTTTCTGTTTATTGCTACAGAAAGATATAAGTTTTGTGTTCTTCAGTGGGATGCTGAGACATCTGAGCTTATTACCAGGTTTAAGCATTAAAAAATTCGATTTTGTTATTGATTTCTCATTGCACATTTGACAAGTTAGATATTTTGTGCTTGGTTGTGTTAATAGTTTTGAGTCTCAGTAAGCTGTTATGATGATAAACTGCATAACAGATTAAGCAGGGGGTTATGAGATACGTGTAGTTTGAATTTTGGTGTTGTAGAAGAATTCTACTTACCTGGGAAAATTCAGTGCTGATAATTGAATGATAAGAGGTGCATTGTGGATCCCTATATGGTTTTTCCTGCTTTACTCATAAGGAAAAAGAATTACTTTAGTTGCGCATATCAGTTCATATTGATTTTCCTTTTGTCTCAGTTAGGCTTTTTTGTGCAACATTTTCCCTTTTCTTTTAGAAAGAGATGTCCTCCCATTGTAGCTTTTTTTTTTTTTTTTTTTTAATTGGACCGACTATCGTCCTCCCAATTTTGCTTAGTTGTATTCTTTTTGGTTTTTATCTATATCGAAATTTTTTGTTATAATAAGGGATTGCTTTGAGCCTGAAGGAAGATTTTTAATCAGCATTTTATTGGGGGGCTGTCTTTTATCAATATTGAATTCTTTGGTCATAAAAGGGATTGTTATCAAAGAAAATTATAGGGAATCATGGAGCTTACGTTTAACTAAATTGTTGATACTGGGAAGTTGTACTGTGGACTTCATTTAATTGTCTCCCGCTGCTTTTTCGTTCCTCACCTTATTGCTAGTTTTAGTAAGAATTATTTGTTTTATTCTCATCTAGTTTAACATTTAATCCATTGATAAACAAGCTTCTCTGTTCTGGATGAGTCTCCATTTCTGATGCAATCTATAGATCACTCCTTTCATCACATTTCTTCTGTTGTATTTTTTTTTCCAAAATTTTCTTATAGAGCGATGGGGGATGTATCGGACCGCATTGGTCGTCCAACTGACAATGGCCAGGTAATCATGTATTCATTTGTCCATCATTGGTTGTTATTTGTTTATTTATTTTTCTGTTGGATGCTTGTATGCTTACTTGTTCATTGGGAATTACAGTGAACAACTCTGCCCACAATTTGACCTTCCTCTTCCCCTCCCCCCCCTTCTTCTATGCAGATTGGCATAATTGATCCAGATTGTAGATTAATTGGACTCCATTTGTATGATGGGCTGTTTAAGGTGCTTAGTTTCAATCTTACTAAACCAACTTTTATTTTGACATTATGGTGTGAGACTCAGATTTTATGCTTTTCATTTTGGTTGTCCTGTTATTAACATTTGCACTCTGCGTTACGATCTTCAGAATGATCATTTTGTGTGTAATTTGCTGTTTTTTCAGGTAATTCCCTTTGATAATAAAGGCCAGCTCAAAGAGGCTTTTAACATAAGGTATTTATTTTTCTGTTGCACAAGTTAATGAGAGTTCTTTCATCCAAGTTGCATGATTCCTAGCCCAAAAGAATAAATAATGATGGATTTCTAGTGAAGATGAAGTTCTGACATGGAACTAACTTGTGGCTTCATTTCAATAATATACTAGCTTTTATGGACTTGTTCGAGGTTGTTTTCTTCAAGAATAAAAATTGTTTTTTTGTTAATGTAAACTTGGACTTTAAGGCCATTTTATTAGTTAGTAATTATGGTACGAGGCAAGTTCTATTTTTTTTTTTAAGATGTTAAAGGGGAGTATTTTTGGTCCCTTCCTTTCTTATGTGCGTGAACCTGGATCTACATTTCAAACTTTAATATCACTCTAACACTGTTCCTGTTTCCATGCTGAGAAATTCGAATCAGGTGGAGGTGCTTGTTTGTCTTTTCTTACTAGCATAGAATGGCATGAAATATAGGCAAAGAAGAACATTTCTTATCATTACTTTGATTTTTCTCATTAATTTGTTTGAAGATTTATGAAATTGAACCCATTACCAATACATTGGCTGGAATTATCATTTGATGATGTGTAGGGTGGTGGATTCTTTTCTCCTTTGCAAAAGGATCTGGGATTCAAGTTCATCAGTTTCTGATGGAGTTCCTAGAAAAATGGTTGTAGAGACTGTAGATTCATAGTTGGGGCATAGATTTAATTTCATGAAGCAAACTGGTGGCTACAGATTTGTGTTGTAGAAAAGGGCCATCATGTTTGTAAAATAACAGGCTGTGGCTGTTTTCATTAAAGCTCTTTTGAGGACTTGCAAATTACTTCAAATTCTTGTATTTGCAAGAATTTGACTAAAAATGAACAAGTAAGCATAAGTGTAGTTTAAATGTCAAAGCAAAGCGAATGATTGTGGAAAGGAGTATCATAAACAATTAGTTGTGTTAATTAGATGTGGCAAAGGAAACCAAAAAAAAAAAACATAGTTATAGGCTTGTGAAAACAAGTACAACTAAGTTTGGTCTTGAGTAAGTAAAAGATTGGACTGATGTTTACTATGCAAAATAGTAGTGAACAGCAAAGACTATGCAATGACAATGCAATCTTTGTTGGAGGACTTCCATCTTATAAATGATCACAACTTATAATGGGCATAACCTTTAGACAAAGGCATAATGGTTGTTATATATGGATTTTCAATACCACCACCAAATAACAAGCTTAATTAATGGGAAGGGAAAAAGTCATCGTGTTATGGTTTTACTTAGAACTGATGGCTGACATTTGATTTTCTCTTCTCAGTGACTTTAGTAGTTGATGCCTTACATATTTTAGCAACATTTCCAACGTTTGCACTAATTTGTTATATATATATATATATATATATATAAA
The DNA here is from genome assembly GCA_949671775.1 of Mallotus repandus. Lineage (NCBI taxonomy): Eukaryota > Viridiplantae > Streptophyta > Magnoliopsida > Malpighiales > Euphorbiaceae > Mallotus > Mallotus repandus. The sequence continues at coordinate 8,734 of CATIWM010279510.1, forward strand.
ATAAAAACTTATTCAAAGAATGAGGAAGGTTCTCATTGTAAAGATGAATGCGATGAGATTTCCATTTCAGTTCCATTCGCTATTTTATGGATGACTTTAAGAGAAAGCAAGTTTTAAACTTTTGACAACATAGAATCTTCTTTAAACATGTGCAAAGTTCAAGTATGATATGCACTTATTTTTGGATAATAGGATATTTTGTCCGTGTATGGGAGCTCTCCAAATTGATCTAGACAGCTTTCTTATTTAGACTGTGCCATAACAGTGGCGTGGTGGCTTTAAGCTTGAGTTTTTATCAAGGCCTTGATAGGGTAGATTTTGGAACCAATTGGTTCTTGCCATATGAACATTGGATTGTATGTCACTTTACCAAAGTTTTTTTCCTTTTCCTCCATGAAAAAAGGTCTCCTATTGGAACCTTGTACTGAAATGAAATATTATGTATTTGTATTTAATTTGGAAGAAGTTGTTGATGCTTGTGTGTGTTGGTAAGTGGTTAACACTAGGGCTGTGATCTTGCTACTTTTTATTTGGTTAAATCAACTCATTCACCTATCTTATACATACATGTATGCATGGACTCTTGCAATATCTATCAACAATTTTTGTCACGGACCAGTTATGGGCATGCACATTAGACTTACATGGATTGCCATTAGTTGCACGGTGTTGAAGTTGGCTATGGAAGAATTGCTTATAAAATAACAGTCACAGATGTAGCTAGCTGATGGTTATTGTGTTTAAGTTTTGTCTTTTCATAGAGCTTGGATAATGAGTGTGAATTGAGAATAAGTCGTTGCCTATAACCATCAGTGAGAGCCTGCTAGTATGATACAGAGTTTTTGCAAAGATTTTTTTATGGCTTGCTATTATGTTTATGTCACTGCTTATTATTCCAATTACGATTTTATTAGGCATATAATTTATATGGCCTGCTATTATGTTTATGTCAATTCCTATTATTCCAATTACAAGTTTATTAGTCAAAAAATATAAATTTTATGGTGTCTTCTTTTCAGGCTGGAAGAACTTCAAGTTTTGGATATCAAGTTTCTCTATGGTTGTTCAAAACCCACAATTGTTGTTCTCTACCAGGTCTCCAATTTCTCCTTATATCTACTTTTTCTTAGGCATGTGGTTCTTTGGGCTATCTTTTCTTTTCACATGTTCTTTTTTGTTCTTTTAGAACGCATGTAGACCATGGACTTTTAGCTTAAATTAAAAATGTTCCTAGTCTAAACAGGAAGTAGAACACCAAATAGTCTGCTATCAAATGTGTTGAAGCAATGTTTAAAAAGCATATAGAAAAGAATTTTAGTCAAAATAATCAGTTCTTCTTAAGCATGTTGCTGTTTTCCTGAGAAGTGCTAAAGAGCAACCATGTCCACCTCATATATGGTCCCATTTTCTCATTATAATGGGCATCTGAGAGTCATTGTCATGAGCTTGTAGACTTGATCTTTAATTGTGGCCTTGTATTTTCTTTTTGTCCTTTGTATTTTATTTGTGGTCCTTCAGTTTTTTGCCTGTACACTGTATTGGGCTGTGCTGCACTTGGCCCTTCTTAGGACAACTTCATTACCTTGCGGAAGGAAAAAAAAAGCTTCTGTGGAATTTAGCATTGTCATTATTATGACCTGCCACTACCTATATAAAAGACTCATGCATTCCTCTGTTAATTTAATTTTTTTCTTTGTAATTACGTAGGTATATTGGACAGAATGATTGGGCTTATTTATTGTTCCCATTGTTACAGGATAATAAAGACGCACGTCATGTTAAAACATATGAGGTTGCTTTGAAAGATAAAGATTTTGTGGAGGGTCCATTGTCTCAGAACAATCTTGACAATGGGGCTGATTTGCTAATACCAGTGCCCCCACCTCTCTGTGGTGTCCTTATTATTGGAGAAGAAACAATTGTTTATTGCAGTGCAACTGCATTTAGAGCAATCCCAATAAGACCTGTATGTTGCTCACAACTTTTGCTAAGCACTGCTGAATCTGACCCTTTTTTATTTTCTTGACATGATTTTTTCTTACCAATGATTGTACACTTTTAGTCCATCACAAGAGCGTATGGAAGGGTTGATGCTGATGGTTCTAGATATTTACTTGGTGATCATGCTGGGTTTCTTAACCTTCTAGTCATAACCCATGAGAAAGAGAAGTGAGTGATTTTTTTCATCATGTGGTTTTGACAAAATACTGCACTGAGATTTTCTTTTTGTTTTTTTTTTTTGGGGGTAGGAAACAATTTAGAATTGAAAATCCTGCACTAATAGTGGATTTTTCTTAAAACTGGCTACTTAACACTGCAGGGTAACTGGGCTCAAAATTGAGCTCTTGGGAGAAACTTCAATTGCGTCTACCATATCATACCTTGATAATGCAGTTGTCTACATAGGTTCAAGCTATGGAGATTCACAGGTAAGATAGGCATTGGTTGAGATAACTTTTATGTTTAATGCTACTATTTGTCTGCAAATTAAAATGCAGAGAAATAATGTGTACTTTATAGGAGCCTTTTTGTTTGTAACCTTTTAAGCAGGCTCAAATGCCTCAATGTCGAAGTTAATCATCGATACTTGTTTCTTCTGCAATTCATCACGCACTTTCATGATATTATTCATTTTTTTTCTGTGGCAATATCCACAAAAGACAGGTCCCTAGCTTGTGGCCTTGAAATCAAAGATAATTTTTTATAACTGAGGAGCCTGGAATACAGTGGAGAGCTGAAATTAATTATGTTCCTGCTATCTTGCATAAATTCACCCATCAATAGAGTGGAATATTCACTGGTTAATCATCCTAACAAAGCCCACTTGGCTGTTCAGTAGTGTGATATTCATCTTCATTATTTGCTGAACAAATCTTTGATGTGAAAATCAACAAATTGCAGTTAGATATATTTATATTTGAGCCTAAATTGTCAATGGGATGTCAGGCCTCCATGACTGCAGACCTGTTTTGCTTTGCACCTTGGTTAAATAAGTAATCTGGACATGTTGGTGTGACATCCGCATTTTGATTTTTCATTTTTTGGAGTTCATTGCTGTAGTGGTTATTTTATTAATGTTTAGCGGTTGCATGCAGCTTGTAAAGCTAAATCTACAACCTGATGCTAAAGGTTCATATGTTGAAGTCTTGGAAAATTATGTTAATTTGGGACCAATAGTTGATTTCTGTGTGGTGGACCTTGAGAGGCAAGGCCAAGGTCAGGTTGTGACATGCTCTGGAGCATATAAGGACGGTTCTCTTCGCATTGTTCGAAATGGAATTGGAATCAACGAACAGGTTTCCTTATTTTTAACTGGTTCTGAAATTTCATCCGTGTTATTCATATGTTCTCTGAAAACTTATTTGACTTTTGTATGCAATATAGGCATCTGTAGAGCTTCAAGGCATCAAAGGAATGTGGTCATTAAGATCTTCTACTGATGATCCATTTGATACCTTCCTGGTTGTTAGTTTTATCAGTGAGACTCGAATTTTGGCTATGAACCTTGAGGATGAGTTGGAAGAAACTGAAATAGAGGGTTTCTCTTCACAAGTCCAGACTCTCTTTTGCCATTATGCTGTCTATAATCAGCTTGTGCAAGTGAGTTTAAGTTTCTCTTACACTTTCCCTATATGTTTCAATTATCATTAATTAACCAAAATGATTGCTCGTAATATTCTTAAGCTAATTTTATCCTGGGGCTGTTCTAGAATAAAATATTTTTTAAAATTTTTTTTATTTTTATGGCTTATCAGTTATGTGCTGATTTATCATCCGACAGGTCACTTCAAGTTCTGTGAGACTGGTCAGTTCGACAACACGAGAGCTACGAAATGAATGGCATGCTCCACAAGATTATTCAATTAATGTTGCCACGGCTAATGCGACCCAGGTGTCTTCTTTAGTCATCCAACTCTGTTGCCATGTTTGGATCATGGGCTAATATTTATTGCAAAGAACAAAGATTAGCATGGGTTTTTCTTTCTTTGATTTCTGTTTGGACATGGTTGTAGTTGAGGTTCAGGTTCAGTAGGTTACAGAATTACAAATTAATTTCAATATTGAACTGCTTCTATCACAGGTTTTATTGGCAACTGGGGGTGGACACTTAGTCTACTTGGAAATCGGTGATGGGGTATTAACAGAGACAAAACATGCTCAGTTGGAGTGTGAGGTATCATGCCTGGACATTAACCCCATTGGTGAAAATACCAACTATAGTCAATTAGCTGCAGTTGGGATGTGGACAGATATAAGTGTCAGGATATTTTCATTGCCTGACCTAAATCTCATAACAAAGGAGCATCTGGGAGGAGAGATAATACCTCGTTCTGTTCTTCTATGTTCCTTTGAAGGGGTATGCTTATAAAGAGCTTTATTTGATGTATTTTTTTATTGCTATATTTATTTGTGTTTCTACTCCTTGGCATATGTTGTGTCACATGTGCAAAGGCCTTTATGATTCGCATCAAAAGTTAACCTGAAATTGATCAGGGAAAGAACTTTGGAGGTTAACCTTCAGGAGCAGGATTACAACATTTAATTTTGGCTGTATGCCATTCATTTAACCATTGAGAAAAAAATTATTGTGGGCCATAGAACCAACTGTTTATTTGTTATTTGGGTTTTCTCATTATTACTGTTACTCTCTTTTTTTCCCCCTCATGGAAGTGCTGACTTGAAATGACACAATAATTCTTGGTTAATCAGTAGTGCTCCACTCTAAGAGCATGTGCGTGGTTTTGGTTCCGATATATTAAATTATGCCATGTCAAGTGGAATGACAGAGGCGATAAAAAGGAGTTCCATAATTGTACTTGGTTTGCTGGTTTCTTATTCCTGCCTTGACTATTCTTTATTATTTCTCAGATATCTTACCTCTTATGTGCTCTTGGAGACGGTCATCTTTTGAACTTCCTACTGAATTTGAATACTGGCGAGCTGACGGATAGGAAAAAGGTGTCTCTAGGAACCCAGCCTATAACACTCCGTACTTTCTCATCCAAGAACACCACTCACGTGTTTGCTGCATCAGATAGACCAACTGTCATTTATAGCAGTAACAAGAAGCTCCTATATAGCAATGTAAATTTGAAAGAAGTGAGTCATATGTGTCCTTTCAACTCTGCAGCTTTTCCAGACAGGTGATTTTTTCCTAGTTTTTTTTTCCCTGCTGCTTCAAATGTTTAGTTTAAAGCTCTTTCATGTTGGTTCTTAAATCATTTGTAACTTTTTGTGGTCGATACTTTAATGATTTTTTTTTTCTTGGGAAATAGCCATGGGCTATAGTAATAGTACTTTTAGTATTAAATGTTCAAAGTGTTTCAAAATGTTGAATGTTTAACTGAATGAAAGAATCTACATAGTTATGTAAGTTATTTGCAACTTTGATGGTGCCACAGTGTTGAACCAAAGGCTGTCTCTTGTTTTCTTTTTAAATTTCTCTAGGTTTAATTTCATAAGATACTAGTCCATCTAGGCTTTGAAAAATTTCCTTCTTGTTTGGGTCCCATTCAAGTGGACATGGTTGTTAGGTCACAGAATATTTGTAAAGGCGAGTATACCCTCAGCAAGAACTTTACTTCATGTTGGGGACTTATCCTTTCCGCTTCTTATTACTCTTTTCATTCAAATTTCAATTTTTGTTTGTTATTAAAGAGCACAAAAAATGCCTAAGATGCTAAATCTCACAGTTGCAAAATATGCTCATCCACGATATCCATGAGCTTCAGGCTGTAACTACATAAGGCTCTTCTCACTATATCCGGTCTTTAATTTTTTTTTTAAAAAAAAATTGAAAATAGATTAAGTTTTCACTAATTTGTGGTCTGCTTCCAACAGCCTTGCAATAGCAAAAGAAGGTGAACTTACTATTGGCACCATTGATGATATCCAAAAGCTTCATATCCGCTCTATTCCATTGGGGGAACATGCACGGCGTATCTGTCATCAGGAGCAGTCTCGGACTTTTGCCATTTGTAGTTTGAAAAACCAAGCTAGCGCAGAAGAATCTGAGACGCACTTTATTCGTTTGTTGGATGACCAAACCTTTGAATTTATATCAACTTACCAACTTGACCCATTTGAGTATGGCTGCTCTATTCTTAGCTGCTCCTTTTCTGATGATAGTAATTTGTACTACTGTGTTGGGACTGCCTATGTTATGCCAGAGGAAAATGAGCCAACTAAGGTAAGGTCCACATTATACCATTATAGTGATTATATGTAATAAATATGAATTGCATAGGCTGCTGATTTATCATTCTGCTGTTTGTTTCCTTAGGGCCGAATATTAGTTTTCCTGGTGGAAGATGGGAAATTGCAGCTCATTACTGAGAAGGAAACTAAGGGGGCTGTTTACTCTCTGAATTCTTTTAATGGCAAACTGCTAGCTGCTATCAATCAGAAAATCCAGTTATACAAATGGATGCTTCGAGATGATGGCTCGCATGAGCTGCAGTCTGAATGTGGGCATCATGGGCATATACTTGCGCTCTATGTACAAACTCGTGGAGATTTCATTGTTGTTGGTGATTTGATGAAGTCAATCTCTCTGCTAATCTACAAGGTAAGTAAAATCGCATTGAGCACAATTACATCCCAGATTCAGATATTGTTTATAGCTACTCTGTTTCATTGTCTGATACACAATTGTTTGTCTGCCTTTCAGCATGAGGAAGGTGCTATCGAGGAGCGAGCTCGTGACTATAATGCAAATTGGATGTCAGCTGTTGAGATTCTTGATGATGATATATACCTGGGTGCCGAAAATAACTTCAACTTGTTTACGGTTAGGAAGAACAGTGAAGGCGCTACTGATGAGGAGCGAGGCCGTCTTGAGGTTGTGGGTGAGTATCATCTCGGAGAGTTTGTGAATCGATTCCGACATGGTTCCCTTGTTATGCGCTTGCCAGATTCTGATGTGGGCCAAATCCCAACTGTTATTTTTGGAACTGTAAATGGTGTAATTGGGGTCATTGCTTCACTTCCTCACGAGCAATATATCTTTTTAGAGAAACTGCAATCAAACTTAAGAAGGGTGATTAAAGGTGTTGGAGGGTTGAGCCATGAGCAATGGAGATCATTCAACAATGAGAAGAAAACTGTAGAAGCCAAGAACTTCTTGGATGGAGATCTAATTGAGTCATTTCTTGATCTCAGCCGTAATCGGATGGATGAGATTTCTAAGACAGTGGGTGTGTCGGTGGAGGAGCTATGCAAAAGAGTGGAGGAGCTGACTAGGCTGCACTAGTACATGCCTCGGTTCATTTTGCTATTTTGTATCCCATGTGCGGATGTACCATTTTTTTTTTCCTGCCATCTGAGTGGTATTGAAGTGAGAATTTGCATCTTTGTAAGGGATCCAAAAGTGCCTGTAAAATATTTTTCTTGTTATATCATCATGTTCATAAGATATTTTTGGCAGATTCTACCTTGCATTCTGGCACCAGGAAGGACAGAATCCTGACGCTTTCTGTTTACTGTTGAAAAAGTTCACACGCCCGGTAGATTACGGGGGTCATGGATTAGGTCATTTCAATGATAAAATTGAAAGATTTGTAAACATTACAGTACAATAGTCATTACAGGATGAACATTTATAATTGAAATGTTAGCACGCAGTTGTTGAGTAAGCGGAAAGTTTAGCCATGCAGCCTTTCGTCATGTAAGGCTTGACTAGGTAAACAGCCCCTAATTCCCTCTTCAACCACAAACACCAAAATGGTGATAATTTTATAACAAAACGCAATTTCTACAATAATATTTCTCCATTTCATTATGCCATTTTTATCACATTACATCTATATATTCTTTTTAACAAGTTCATCCAACAATAATATATTTTAGTTTTTATCAAATATGTAACATTAATAATTAATCATTTTTTAATTATGTCATATTGACTACTTAATTAATAAAATTAAATATTATATTCAAAGATCAATAGTAAAAAGTACAATTTCAACAATCTTTACTAAATAATTTTTAGTATATATTTATTTTATAAATATATATATTTTTATTTAGGTATATTTTTAAATTCAATTAAGAAAAATACCTTAAATAAAATAAAATTTGGATTAAATTGTTGAAAAAAGAGTGTGTCTGTGTGTGTATATATATATATGTATAAGAGTTTGAATTAAATTGAATAGTTAAAAAAGTTATATATACATATTGAAAATAAAAAAACTCAATATGCATTTGTGAACAGTGGAAACCCATGTTTGTATTGCCACTGTTCACTAAGCTCATTTTGGTATTGCATTTGCTGTTGGCTTGGAGCCAAAATAAAAAATAAAAACCTTAAAATGGCATTTTTCTTTAAGAAATGATCACCTTGCAGAGGTTCTGGGTTTGTGGAAGCAGGGCTTTTTTTTTTCCTATGGCAATTCAAACAACAAAGTTTGGGCCCAAAAATTAGAACAAACAAAAGTGTTGCTTGTATATAAAACCATATGTCTACTATGAACATTGTATAGCTTTGTGGACATTTCCATCAAATATGAAAAAGGTGGTGCAGAGGATTTTAGACTCAAGTTATTTGTTTGGATTCACTTGTCTTGCTTTGATGGTCTGGTCTGGTCTGGTCCTTCTTTCTCTTTGCAAGTTGAGATGCATGTTTTCATTATTCTTTTTTATCACAAATGCAAACAAAAAGATTAATGAAAAGTGGCACAAGATGATTGTCCATGTTAAAGAGCTAGTCTTTTTTTTCTTCTTCTTCTCTCTCTACTGAGCAAGAGGCCTAAGGCTTAAAGATCCAATAATAGAAAGTCCAGTTACTCTTGCAATTATTCTCAATTAAGCTTTGCTAAAATTTTGGCAAAAAAAAAAAAAAAAAAAAAGTCAATACAAAGATGGAACTTTGCCAAGGAGCAGCTAATAATAGGAATTAACTTCAGAATTGTCCAAATAGTTTCCTGAAAAGGTGGAACTTCAGACAGTGAGACATTGTTATAAACAACTTCTATAAATTTATGAATTTTTTGGTCAAAAAAAAAAAATTGTGAATTTGATACAAACTGAACCCATTAATGCTGTGTCCTTTACCATTGGATCTCTATAATAAAATAGCTATCAAAAGATTTTCCTTGAACTTTTCTTCTTTTTCATGTGCCATTGATTTGTTCATTGAGATCATTTGTACCATATCTTTAATTAAATGAGCACTTGCATGCTGATGGGGTGAGGTTAATTTGATCTAATCTGAATCAATAGTTCTGTTGCATACGTTCAGGCCTGAATTAATAGAGTTTATGTGCTTAGATTTAAATATTTTTTATCCTATGGTCAAAATATGAATTATCCATTATTTTGTAAAAAAAAAAATTATTGTCTCCCAGTAAAATCCAATTATATTTTAATATATTTTTTTTTCATAAAACATATTAACACTTGAAGTTTAGTACTCAATTTCTAAAAAAAATATTCAGAAAAATTATATTTCTCTAAATTTTTTTTTTCAAACAAATAGTGCTGCATTATTTTGACATTTCTGCTTAGCAACTAGGAGAAGAAACCACTAACACACCTATTAGTCTATTTAATAATGATCCAGAATTTGATTCTACCCAAATGAGATAAAAAGCATCATGTAGACAGTGAAAGACTTGGAATTTTTTGTTATCCGATGAAATGCATAAGCCAAAAACCCTTTTCAAGATGAAAGAAGAACCACAAGAAATGAAATTTTTTTAGAAAATGTAGCTAATTGCAAACTAAAATCTGAAAAATCAGTAGAAATTTGGAGCTTTTCTAGTTGCATTGATGATATAAAAGGTCAAGAATCTTTCAGTCTGCATCAAGACATTTGGCATAAATCTCATTAACATTTTTGTCTCTATAATACTACAGTGCATAAGACAATTTTCCGTCTTTTTTCTCTCTCTCTCTCTCTCTCTTTCAATCTATGAAACACCACATGTCTAGATAGATCCCCACATTGATAAGATTCCCACTAACGTATTCAATAAAGGTCAAATTAACCCTAACAATTATATTATCTCCTTATATTTTGACAGGTGAATGAAAGACTCCCTAGACATTTACAAACACCTCCCAATATTTTGCTTATTTAACAAATTAGACTCTATTATAGCAAACAATTTTAAAAATTAAAATTTCAAATTATACTTAAAACTCAAATATGTTTATACCATATAAAATTTAATAAATTTAAATTTAATTATGTATAAGTTTATACTATTAATACATTCATGCATTATATTTAATTTTCTAATTATAATAACATTTAAACTTATTTATATTTTAAAAACAAAGGTATAATTTAATATGCATATAAATTATCAGCTTTTCAATTTTTTTTTCATTTTAAAGTAATAAAAAACATAATAAACGAATATTAAATTAAAATTAAACTATTTTTCATCATAATTAATTGGAAGAATTAACTTATTATATATATATATGCATTTGAAAATTACTTGATGGATTGGTGTAAAAATTGAAGTTTTAAATATAATTTATTTAATTTTTGTTAAAAATATTTTTTACTCAAATAAGGACTAACTTGTTAAATAAGTAAAATATTGAAGAGGTGTTTGTAGATGTTTAGGGAGTCTTTATTTACATGTCAAATAATAAGAGGACAAGTGTAAGTGTTAGGACCAATTTGACCTTTATTGAATAGTTCAATAGTTAAATAAATTAAAAAATAAATTAATTAATTAAGTACTTTCAGAAGTTTACTCATACTGACTGAATTTTAAAATTAATATACTTATAAAAATGAAAAAAATTGAAGTAGTTACATATCCATAAAAAATTATCAAAATTAACTTTATAAATATTAATTGTAAGATTCAAAAAAGAAAATAATTAAATTGAAGTACACAGTACAAGAAAATTACCTTTGAATTAAATCTACCAAGAGAAATATTAAAAGATGTTACAACTAAACTTGGTTGTCGATATAATTAACTAAATCTCATTAAAGTATCAACATTAATTATGAAAGTTCTGATAAAAATACTATTCTATTCATATTTTTGTTTTTAATTTTAATTTAAAATTTTAAGAAGTTATAATGCTCATACTTTAAATATTTTAAATAAATACATGTTTTTAATTTGAAGTTTTAATTAAAACTAGTCAAGATACTCGCACTATGCTTAATTTTATTACTTATCTTAGTGTTAAAATTTTTCTACATATATTGAAGCCATACATGCATTATTATACAAATATCATCACATTATTTTATTATATAAATATTATTTCTTTTATCTTGAGTTCGTTATAGTTAATTAAATGCTAAATTAATTAATAAATAATTTTGCAATTATACATATTATTTTAATATTATTATATCATATATTTTTAATAATATTAATGAATGGATATTAAATGCAAATAAACTAAAATCATAGACCTTTAAATATTAGAAAAAATTACAGACCTTAAAGTTAAAAAAAAAAACTAATTATCTACTATTTTTTGCACTTTTTTTTTTCCATTTTATTATGAAAAATTATGGATAGCTCAAAGTTCCATATGGACATCTGTAAATTTTAAAGTTTAAAAAATTAAAAAAAAAAACTGATAAAAAAATCGTAGATAACTTGCTTCTTGATATCGATAGAATTAAATTTGTTCAATTGGTCACTTAGATTTATACATATATATGAAAAAAATATAAATAGGTGTAGCTTTCATTTACTAATTGATTAATTAAGAAGTAATCTTATTCTTATCTCAACGAGTACATATTAAATCAATTGAAAACAACTCTTTCCTTCGGGTCATTCCTACTAGTCTCAACCCACATTCAACTCTTAATCACGTTTGCATTTATAAAAGTAAAATTTTATTATATTAATATAATTTATTAATAAAATATGTTAAATTTAAGATAAATATAATAATATTTCTCAAAAAAAAAATACATATAATAAAAAAAAAGCTATATATATGTGTGTGTATATATATATTATTATTATATGAAGATGAATTTTTAAGACAAGATCTTGAAAAATATCAATTACTATATATAATATAAAACTTTACTTATAACAATTCTAATTTGACCTAAAGTAAAATATTTTATAATTACATAATAATTATATTTATATATAATATAACTATAGAAAATTTTTTTATGTGTATATGAAATTATATATTGCTGTGCAACGTCCATGCGTTCAATAACTTGCATGGCAAGGCAAAGTTAAAAAGGGAAGATAAAAACAGTATAAAGGAAAAGTTAAGAAGAGTTTTTGCATGTGTTTCTGTAATCTTGAAAATTAGTTTACTTTTTAGTGAAGAGAAGGAAAAAAGGAAAATTAATTTAGACGAATTGGTCCATGGAATAAAAAAAAAATCAATCCCTATTTATCAAATCTTAGTTGCAGTTTGATACCTTATTTATTTTTTATTTCTATAGGTCTACGTCATGGTTGTAAAAAATAATTAGAATTTTGACAATCGATATAGACTTGACTAAAGAAAAAATAAATCAATTATCAACATATAATGACCTAAATAATAAAATAAAACTAAATAGTATCATCGTTAATTATATTTAAAATATTAAGTTTAACATAATATTTAATATATTATTAAAATTAAACATAACAATATTAAATATTAAAATGTTATATTAAGATATAATTATTTTTATTTTCACGGTTGAATTTTATCATTTTGTTATAATGAAATTGGGAAAATATATAAAAAAAGTTTTTAATATTATTTAAATCTTAATCGGATCAGTTGAATAACACAATATCCATCCAATTTGCTAATCATAGTCTACATTTTTGTTAGATTATAGTTAATTTTTGTATTTGATATTTTTGGGTTGTGGGATAACTACATACTCCCTGAGCATTTTAGATTTTAAGTTGACGAAATGAACCAATAAGAGGCCTAAATTCTCCAACTTTCTATATGTAAAATTTTGAAATCAAGACTATTAAAAAACATACAATCTTTTAGCTATTTGCATTAACAAATATTAGCAGTCTACGTACAATTATTATTGAGGGATAACTCAAGTTCAAGCTGCAGTATACATAGACATGTTTAATTAAGTGTTGGGATATATTTATCATTCTTATAATTCTACTTGAATCGAATTGTATCAATGTAGTAGATTTTGGATAGCGGTTCTTTAAACAAAAAAAAAATGGAGATTTTTGCACTCCATTTTTATTTTTTTTAAATTATAAATTACATAACTATCATGTGTTGAAAATTTTTATTCTTTTATTAATTATAATTACTAAACTACTATTTTTTTTTCATTTTCCTTCCAAATTCGTTGTTTGATGTTTAACATTTTAAAACTACATGTAATTGAGTTTTTTTTTTTGCATTAATAAAATTTAATATAGTCAGTTTTTTTTATAAGTACTTTTTAACTTGTTAACTTATATTGATTGTAAAATTTGCGCCAATTATAGTAAATAACGGATCTTTTATTTTTTATGAAGAAGTTTTTTTAAATATTATATGCATATAATTTTATTTTTTATTTTTATCTTTATTTTAAGAAAGAATTTAAAAATCAAATTACGTGTTTAAAAAAATCATTATAAAAATTCAACAATAATTCATCATATAAAAAGTATTCATAAATTTAATGAATAGAGCTAAAATACATTTACATGTAATTTAGATCAAATATATCCCAACAAATACTCTAATTATATTATACTATAAAAAGTCTATTTGATAAAAAAAAAATATAGCACTTTCTTTTCTATTATTAATATGTTATAACACTTGTCTCAAAAATTAAAATTACAAAAAAATTTAATGTGTTGAATTTTCATTAAATTCTTATAATATATGTTTTTAATCATATAATTTGATTTTTATATTATTTAAAAAAAATTATGACAAAAAAAATAAAAATAAAATAATGTGCATATGATATTAAAAAAACTGTTCATAAAAGTAAAAATTAAGAAACTATTCATAAAAGGTGAAAAAATATTATTTTTTTATAATTGGAGCAAATTTTATAATTGTCTAAACAAATTAAAAGGTATAGAGTGCTTATAAGAAAATAATTGATTATGCTAAGTTTTTTGAGGCAAAAAAAAAAAAATTGTTATAAGTTCAAGCACAAGTAGTTTTATAATTTTGAATATTAAAATAGTAAATTTCAATAAAAAGAGTATAGTTTAGGAATAGTAGTTAACAAATAAACATATAAATAAAAGGTAACTATGTAATATGAAATTCTTAAAAATAAAAGGAGTATAGAAATAAATGGGTGGAGTGTAAAAATTCCCACCCTAAAAAAATACTACTGATTAGCTAAAGGTCATTAATTAATTACCTAGTTAGACATCAATAACTACGATTAGTATATGGTAAAACTTTTACAATGTCAATCGTGTCGCCCAAGCAATAATTAAGATTTTATGAAGGTAAGAACTTCTTTAATAAAATAACACTAATTAAAGGGATGGTTACCTAATATCATTTTTTAACGTAGGCAACTTTTGAATATCAATTTTTTTTACCAACATTTTTATATTTATTTAGACCATTTCCATGACTTTTACACATATATAAAATTGTTATTAACAGAGGATATTCTTACCGTTTGAAAAAAAAAAAATCAAAATGTCTATTCTCATATAATTGATTTGTATATCGAAGGGTTTTCATTGTTTTGAAATTAGGATCAAAATGTATTATAATTTAATGCCTAAGTATCACATACATTCTATTTTACCTGTTGACCTCAATTGTGATTTTATCTAATAAGCTCTATTGGTAATAAAATTTAAATATTTGTGAGTTTTTATAATTCTATTCTAATTTTTTAGTTTTAGTAAAAATCATTTTAATTTAGACATTTAGTTAAAATTAAATAAAAATTATTGACATAACATTTATAAGTGATACCTAAGATATATTATCTTTCAATTAATAACTCATATTCCTAATTTAAAGTAATTTGTAAAACAAGAAAGACCAAATTCAAGTAGAAAAGGATGTTCAAACACAGTAGTCCAAACACTCAATTTGCCTCCCACGAATAAAGAGGCAATAATCCAAAACATCTAGGCTCAGATAACTCTCATGCAGCAACAACTGAACGCCTTAATTCAAGAGAATAATCCCAGAGCAGTTAATCCAGAGAACAATGTGATCATACCGCTTGTGGCGTCTCAGAGTACTCTTAGAAGGGATAAAGAAGCTCAGAAAGATCCTGAAGGGGATTCAAGTATAAGTCTTCCCGGCCTAGATGATTCCCAGATAGCTCAAAAGGTGGAGCAAGCAATCCAGAAAGCTCGAACTGGACCGAGAAAGGAAGATGAATATGTCCTGGAGGGAATTACACCCTTCGTGAGCAGGATAATCGAAACTGAAATCCCAACCAAATTCATACTACCTCAGTTGGATCAATTCGATGGCACATAAGATCTAATCATCCATATCTCTTCATTTCAGACTAAGATGATGCTCCAAAATGTGAAGGATGGAATATTGTGCCAAGTCTTCCCAAATACACTTACCAAAACTGCTCAAAGGTGGTTCTACCAACTTCCTAAAAATTCAATTTCATCCTTTGAAGAGTTGGTAGAAAAGTTCAGAAGTCGGTTCATCACCAATAGTCCACTGGCAAAGAACATCAATGATCTTCGGATGTGCAAGCAAGAAGCCACAGAATCACTGAGAAGCTACTTGGATAGGTTCAACAAAGTTGCCATGTAGATCAAGAACTTGAGCAACGAAGTGGCCATAGAGGCAATGAAAAATGGGACACGGTTAGGAAAGTTGAAAGATAAGATCATGACTAAAGAGCCTACTACCTTCTCCGAGGTTATGTTTATGGCAATGAAGCTAATAAAACTCGATGAAGACAAAAGGCTGCGGTGGAATGATGACAGAATACCCTTCAAAAGGGATGAAAGGTCTGAGCCAAGGAGACCTAGAGTCCAAAGTCCTTACTTCAGAAGTTCGGTAGGAAACCCGACGGTTAGAATCAAGAAAGAAAGTGAAAATTATACCCCTCTGAATGCTCCAAAATCAATGATCCTTATGTGGATCAGGGCAAATGGGGTAGGAATACATGTGCCAAGAAGATCGAGTCCTAATAAAGGAGCAACGCAAGATAGAAGATTTTATTGCCAATATCACCGAGAATATGGCTATGACACTGACAACTGCCGGGAATTAAGAAAAGCCATAGAACAACTAATACAGAATGGTAAACTCAGAAAATTCACTAACACATCCCAAAGACACCGAGACTTCAAAGACGAGAATGACGATAATTCAAAGCAAAGAAGGCTCAGAATGAGGTAGCTGGAGTTATTAATATGATAATTGGAAGAGAAGCACCAAAAGAAAAGAGGATGAAAAGAACTCAGAGAGAAGAAAGCCAGCTGCAAAGGCCAATCAGCCTATTCAGGCCAGAAGATGGAGAACATGTCCGACATCCTCATAATGATGCCTTGGTGGTAAGCACATGCATCTGGAATTATCTGGTGAAAAGGCTTTTGATAGATGACAGAAGTGTCATTAATGCACTCTCATGGAGTGCCTACCAATCGTTGGTCTTAAAACCATTAAGAATCCCATCACAAGCTTCTGTGGAGGTACGACTCAACCTATGGGGATAGTGGAGCTGACGATAGAATTTGGAGACCGAGAAGCTGGGGATGTTAAAGCAGTCAGATCTTTATTCAATATCGTGGACCTTCCACTCACTTACAATGGTATCATCGGAAGACCCATTATGTACGAACTCGATGCAACCACGAGCATTAGGCGATTGACTATGAAGATCCCTTTAGAAGACCGAGTCATTACCATATGTGAAGATCAGTCCATGGCAAGACAGTGCTACCAATTGGCTATTAAGCCTCAACTTGAAGCATTTCCCTTGGCATCTTTAAAAGCAGAGAAACAAGGGGCCAATCCAGAACTAGTTGAACAAGTTTATACACTATACATAGATAGAGGCAAAACAGTCAAAATTAGAGACGAACTTGACATAAATATCAAGTAGAGTATCAGTAAGGTTCTTAACAAACACTCAAACAGTTCTTCTGAAGCCATCGAGATTATGGGTGTAGATCCTCATATTGCATCACATAACCTGAACATCTTGCCTAGAAAGAAACCTATAGTGTAGAAGAACAGAAAATTTGCACGTGAAAGACAGAAAATGATTAAGGAAGAAACAAAGAAGCTGTTTGATGCCATATTTATGAGGGCAGTCACGCATTTGGAATGGGTAGCCAATGTGTTCCTGGTTAAAAAAGCTAATGGGAAGCATAGAATGTGTGTTGACTACACAGACCTCAATAAAGCATGCCCTAAAGACAGTTATCCATTACCAACAATTGACCAATTGGTAGATTCAACAGCTTACCACTATTTATATAGCTTCATTGATGCATCTCAAGGGTACCATCAGATTCTAATGAAAAAAGAAGATAAATAAAAAATGTCATTTATCACTCATAAAGGCCTTTACTGCCACACGGTCATGCTTTTGGGCTAAAAAATGTTGGAGCCACTTACCAAAGGCTGATGAATCGTGTGTTTCAAGATCAGATAGGGAAGAATGTAGAAGTGTATGTGGATGACATCATAGTCAAAAGCCATAAAGTAGAGCAATATGTCAAGGATCTCGAATAAATCCTCAGTATATTGGACTGGTACTAGATCAAGCTAAACCCAAATAAGTGCGTATTTGGAGTAAAAGTAGGAAAATTCTTGGGCTTCATGATCTCACATAAGGGAATAGAAGTAAACCCGAAGAAGATGGAAGCTATTCTGAATATGAAAGCTCCAACATCACTAAACAAGCTTAAAAAAGTCAATGGCAGAATTACGGCTCTCGAAAGATTCATCTCATGCTCAGCAAAGAAGTGCTTGCCCCTATTCTGAGCCTTGAAGAATTTTAAAAAATTCGAATGGAATGACGAATGTCAAGCAGCTTTTGAAGAAATTAAGAAGTTCTTGACTTCACCTCCGTTGCTCAGCTGGCCAGTCCTGGATGAGACATTGTATTTATACCTTTCTGTAGGTTATAAGTCCTTAGCCTCGGTATTAGTGCGAGAAGAAGGAAGCCAACAAAGCCCGGTCTACTATGTTAGCAAGATCTTTAGAGGCTTAGAAGTTCGTTATCCCAAATTAGACAAGCTTGCCTTAATAGTCATCCACACATCCAAGGAGCTCAGATAGTACTTTCAAGACACCCAATAGTCATAAGAACTAACTTCCCTTTGAGAAGAATTCTACAGAGGCCGAAAACTTCAGGACGACTGGTCCAATGGTCAGTTCAACTAGAAGAATTTGACATCAGCTACGAGCCTCACCAGTAGATAAAAGCTCAAGCCTTAGCATATTTCATACAAGAAATGATGGTAGAGGAAACAGTCTCTCATTCATATCCGGAATGGAGACTCTACATAGACAGACCATCTGGAGCACAGGGGTCTAGAGTAGGAATTATTTTGATCAGTTCGAGCAAAATTAAAATCAAATATGCAGTTCAAATCAAATATGATGCCACCAACAATGCAGCTGAATATGAAGCATTACTCACAAGCCTCAAGTTGGTCATCGAATTCAGGTAGAATATCTCAAAATATATTCAGACTCCTAACTAGTGGTTAATCAGGTAAAAGGCACATACCAAGTTAAAGACCTGAGCATGGTTAAATATGTAGAGACAGCGAAACAGCTCTTAAAAAAGCTAAAATAGGAGGGCAGACGATGGAAAATACAATAAATTCCTAGAAGTGAGAACTCAGAAATGGATTTATTGGCCAAATCAGCGTTAGAAGTAGTAAAACATTTAAAGAACTTAAATTAACTGAGGAACTCATCAAACTAAACATTGAAAACACAGAATTAATGAATACTCAAAAAGCAACCGAGTGGATAAGGCTATTTATACGATACCTAGAGCAAGGCATTTTACTTGAAGATAAGCTCAAAGCTTAAAAATTAAAGAACAAAGTTGCACACTACTCTATGTACAATAAAGAACTTTATAGAAGGTCTTTGTCTCACCCATGGTCAAAGTGTGTATCTCCAGAGGAGGGGGATTACGTACTTAAGGAAATTCATAAAGGAATATGTGGAGCTCACGAAGCTCAGAACTCCTGAATCCGAAAGGCGCTATTACAAGGTTACTACTAGCCTAACATGTCTAAGGATGCATATTAGCTTATTCAGAAATACCCCAACATGTTGAGTGTTGGAATTATTTTGAACAGTTTGCTTGTCTAACTCACAAACCCTCCAACACTCAGCATCTAATTGGAAGTCCATGGCCTTTCGTTGTCTGGGGAATGGATATTCTAGGTCCATTCCCAGTCTCCACATTCAAGAAGAAGTTTCTAATAGTAGCCATCGATCATTTCACCAAGTGGATAGAAGTAGAAGTTGTCCCAACCATCACTAAAGCTTAGATCCAACATTTCTTTTGGAAAGAAGTAATTTGCAGATTCAGTATACCCTATACTTTGATCACAGATAATGGGAAGTAGTTCGATAATGAAAAGTTCAAAACATTATGTTCAGGATTGGGCATTAAGCTCAGATTCACCTCCGTAGCTCATCCTCAGATGAATAGATGGACAGAAGTTACAAATAGAATCATCATGCAAGGGCTGAAGAAGAGGTTAGATGAAAAGAAAGAAAATTGGGTGGAGGAACTCAACAATGTAATCTGGGTATATAGAACAACACCCAGAAGTTCAACAGGAGAAACGCCCTTCAGGCTTACATATGGAATGGATGCAGTGATACCTGTAGAGATCGGCTCATCAAGTTACCGAGTTTCTAGAGAGTTCGATCTAGACATTAATCACTTAATGCTCGGATATGCTTGGACTTGCTTGAGGAAAGAAGAGAACTGACATGTATGGTCTCAGAAGCTCAAAAATAGAGAATAGCCGGATATCATAACAAATATGTACGATCAAAACAATTCAAGACTGGCGATCTCGTGCTAAGAAGGGTAGATATAGGCAAAGGAAATTCTGGGACTGGCAAGCTCGGACCCAATTGGGAAGGTCCTTATCAAGTTATGGAAAAAGCTACAAAGGGTGCATACAAGATAAAAGATATGTGAGGGAAAGAATTGCCTCTATATTAGAATTCATATAGTCTTAGAAAATATTACTGGTAAAGAAATTATACTTAGACAAAAGAAGAACTCCAGTAAAATAAAAGTACTACTTCATTCATTTTCAATTGTTTATCTAAAAAAGAAAATATTTCAAGTATTTACATTAGCCTCAGACTCAGGAGGCACTAAGCTAGTGTTAAAAGAAACATTTACACCCTCCAAAGTTAGATTCTCGTGTAGTACAATAGCAGTGACAACGAGGTCGGTTGCAGTTGATGATTTCTCCCCTGGATGGTTAGACCTCGTTGGTTGTTCAGAAGCAGACCCCTTAACAGTAGTTACTTTTTTAGTAACCCTTGAACCCTTTTAGTGCTTTTGTGCTGCTTTATTAGCAGCATCCTCTGCAGCAACTAACTTGGCCAAATCATTTGGTGTTATCTTGTCAAACTCGGAGAAGTTTAGATCAGGACGCTGAGCAAGCAGAATTCTTTTACACTCCGACCTATACACTTTAAGGAACCCCGACACCATGTCCTGATAGGACCTCAAAACATCCTTCCAACCTTCATTTTCTTTGGCCAGCTTCTCCTTCAGGTCGATAAGCTCAGAATCCTGCTTCTCCACGTTCTCAGAAAGTTGAGCCTTAGAATGCTCGAGCTGTTGGATCTTATTTTGAAAAGACTCGACCTTGGACTTGGCCTCTTCAAGCTGCACTTTAGTGAGCTCCACTGTGCATTTAACTACTCCTAATTTTTTCTCATAATCCTCGGCAATGGTGCCGACCTCAACATCTTTCAAGTTATATTCACTCTAGAGAATGAAATGCTCATCTTTGGCTAGCCACAAGCCTTGAGCCATCTGCAAACAAAATGTAGAAGAGGTCAGCATTTAGAATATTGATAATGAACTTTGAAGGTCAAAATCCAGACTTACCTCTAATGTATGTGTGATTAGAGAGTTGAAGAGTTTGCCTCTTCCAATGTCTTTCTACCTCTGTACATCCTCCAGCAAGCACAAAAACTCGGTGTATTGGTCTTTAACTTGAGGATTAAGGACACTCAGAGGACTCATTTTATCCAAAATCCACTTCTTGTTGTTCGGGCATCTAAGAAGTCTCGGACGTTTAACAAAAATATTTTTTGCCAATTCCTCTTCATCCTTGGTTATTCTTTTTCCCTTAGCGCACTTCTTGGAAGGCCCGACAACCCTTTTTCGAGTATGCTCCATTGGAGGTTCTCTTACAACCTTAGCATGACATTTAGCTGGAGTCTTGGAAGGCTCCTCTTGCTCTAGAGTAAGGTCGGTAATCTCTGGTTCTTGCCCTTGATCTTGAGCTTCCTCCAGACTGACATCTAAAAGTAGTATCCTGACCGTAAATGTATAATAGTCAGCCATCTACAAATAAAGGAAAAAAGAAGAGTCAGAATATACCTTCAAGAACATCAGCACTTACCATCATTCCGGTTATATACTCTCCGAAGGTAAAGCCGAGAACAATTTTCAGCGGATATTCCCTCAAAGACACTCTGAGTGTGAAGCCTTTTTACCAAGTTAGAGTCTTCATCAAACAACTTTCTCAGGCATTTTACATCATGACAAGCATCGACCCATAAGTGCCGGATATTGAAGAACTCTGTCGGATGCTCTATAACAAAATATTTATATCTCCAAGACTTTGGTATGTTCAAAAGTCTTACAAACAGACTCAAACTAGGAACAACCGATAGAGAGAATGTAAGCTCTCCCTTTTTCTTATTTAAACTATAAATAAACCAAAACAAGTCAAAGTCTGGGTTTCTCCCCTCTCTATGCATAAGCTTTATATACTCGGTTAAAATCCTATAGCTATTAGGATGAAGTTGCCTAGGAGCTATATTATATTTATTCAAAAAAAGCTTCACAAAGGGGTCTATGGGGAATCTTAGTCCACCTTTTAATTGGTCCTGGTAAACCACCATCTTTACAGTATTCGGGTAAGGCTCATGCACCTTTTTATCAGTAGTATGCAATAAATATTATTAAGGAATCCTAAATCTACGCCTATACCATTCTAGCATACCATCATTTACCCTAGATTCAAATAAAACAGACTTTACTTGCTCTCGTGGAGCCATGAACACCTCTAACCAAGAATGCAAAAGGAAAAACTAACAAGTAAAAGAAGCTCTTGATTCACCTGGAAAGCGAAGCAGAAATCTCTCGCAGCAAGTAGATTAGAGAAAAGAAGAACTTGGCAGCAGCAATAGTGAAAAAGGAAAATGGAGATCAAAACGAGAGCACACAGCAACACAAAGCAAAAAAGTGAAATTTGCAAAGGTTATCCTTCAATTTATAATCCGAGGAAGGTTCTGGATGGACCTTACATACCCTCAACATTAAAATGTCCACGCTTCATCATTCCAGAGGCATAACTGTCATAAACATTCTGATATTAAAGGACCATAATTAGCACAACTATCCAAGCGTTGTCCTTTCAACAGACACGACTATCCAGCTACAAGAATGCTGTTGAATCTGCCACGTCCTCTGACATACAAGCAGACATGATGGCTCTCAAATTAAATAAAGTATATCAATAGGCATAATGCTCACGCATCCTTATTTAAAGCATACGCTTTCCAAGGCACTCAGGCCTCATTTCATAACACCAAGATTGACCTCATGGTCACAGGCACTCGAGCCTCGTTTTATAACACCGAGATTGACCTTATGGTCACAGGCACTCAGGCCTCATTTTATAACACCGAGATTGACCTCATGGTCATAGGCACTCGGGCCTCGTTTTATAACACCGAGATTGACCATATGGTCACAGGCACTCGGGCCTCTTTTCATAACGTCAAGATTGACCTCATGGTCACAGGCACTCGGGCCTTATTTCATAACACCGAGATTGACCTCATGGTCATAGGCACTCGGGCCTCATTTCTATAGCATCGAGCATCTAAGCCTCGAGCACTAAAAACTCCAGTGACAGCTGGTCCCATCAGATCATTTTTATAATGGGTTAATCCCTCTTGTCATTTCTTAACATCGAGCATCTATCAGTCTAGACGACACCTTCACACTCTCCTACTCCAAAATGACAAAACTCCGAGTCTTTGTACCGAGCATCTTTAAGCATCAGTGACTGAGGCTGGCCACCTCATCTCACCCATCAGCATCAACAACTCTTCAGCACTCCTCAGTCCAAGCAATAATTACAGCTTCCTCGATATCCAAAACACTCGGACATAAATATCCGACTAGACCTTCGGGGGGAGACTCTTGATACCCCTTAGGTATATTCTCTTTCAATTAATAACTCATATTCCTAATTTAAAGTAACTTGTAGAATAAGGAAAACCAAATCCAAGTAAGAAAGGGTGTTCCTCATCAAGAAGAATCCCTCATCAGGAAGACTTTCGGATTAGGAGGAATTACCTCAAGCAAGGACAAATCCTACAAGGAAGAGGAATCCTATTCCTCTCAGGTTTGAGCATCTCATGCCCTATAAAAATTTCTCACCTCTCTTCATACGATTCATTCTATTCTCTTAAACTCTCATTCTCTCATTACCTCTCTAAACTCTCTCTCTCCACCCTCTTTGACTTAAGCATCAGAGGGTTTATGGGGGAAACTCAACATCTCACCTTACTTCTTTGTTGATTGTTTGACCGCAGGACTCGAAGGTTCCAGAATCAAGTTATCAATAAGATATAAAATTTGTTCTTCATAGTTCAAAATTTTTTATGAAGATATATTGACATAAGAAATTCAAACATTTGCAATATCTTTTGACGATTTTGTTTTTTTCTAATTTTTCTAAAAATATCAAATTCAAAATTATTTAGTAAAACTAAATTAAAATACCAACCTAAAAATAAAAAATTAAATTCACTTGTAGTTGTTATTTATAAATATAGTTAGATAGGTTAATTTTTTCACGTTTTAAAATTAATTATCTTTAATTGATTTCATATAAACAATTATTAAGTAATAAAAAAATCAAATTATTTGGAGTAACAATTTTTATATTATAATTATCTTAATTTGTAAAATTATTATATAAATAAGCATTTATAAATTTAACAATTTATCAATAGTGTAGACGGCGGGGTTTAGCGCGCGCCCAAGTTTATTGCAACCGCGACACTGTTTGAGCTCAGGGCTCTAGGGAACACACTAACCATTGTCACAAAGACATGGCGTGGAGATAAGGAGTCGCCGCCCAGGGTAATAACTGGGACAAATAGAGAGTGGTGGTAACTCGATTCTCTAATACAAGCTAGCACCACAACCAGGAGTTCTGGATACGGAATACCAACTTCTTTTAGTCTTGTGTTCATTTAGATTTATTTTATTAATTGTTGTCTTATTCCCTAATTACATGCAATTT
>CATIWM010279516.1:0-33208 GCA_949671775.1 Mallotus repandus
AATTAATTATCCAACTTTTTATCATCCGTTAATTGTAGCTTATGCAATGCGATTGAAGTTAATTATAGCTTGTAAGTTTCATTATTCTGATGTGTAGTTTATTGTTACTAATCTAGAGTATAGGTGTTTTCCTTAAACAACCTACAAACAGAGCCAATTTGACAATAATTTGCTATATATAGGTAAGATTTTTTTCACTATAACGATTTATAAATACACTCCATTTGAATGTTTATATTTTATACAATGACTTTAATACTCTTCAATCAAAAATTATACTTCTATCTACTTAATTAATATTCATAAACTATTTCTTTTAATTATTTTATTTTTATATTAGTTTTTCACTACATGTATTTTACTATTTTATTAAAAAAAATTTAATAGAAACTTAAAATTAAAGTTACCATTAAAAATTTATATGTTGTATAATACCATTTTATTAAAAATTTTAATAAAAAAAATTAAAATTAAATTCAACATTGAATTTTTTTTTTACCATGTACACGCATTTGAAATGTTAATACAATTAAAAATTAAAAATTAACATTTCAAAACCAAATTTAGAAAGAAATATAACTGTTTTTTGGTAAAATTTTAGCAATATAAGTTGAACACAAAAATAAAATAATATAACAAATTAATAAAATTATAAATAGCTCTTATTTGCATTCAAATCATTCATTTTGACCATGTATACAAAATTAAATTAGTATTGATTGTTGTGGAAAATATATTTTTCATAATTTAACGAAATAATAAAATATAATTATTTTGAATTAAGTATAATTAAATCATTTAAACTATAAATGAAGCTAAAGTGGAGTGTAATTATCAACAAAAATAGTACAAAAAATCCCTATCTTATATATATATTGCGTGCCCAATTAATGACTACATATATCTTGCTAAAATAAGTATTGCAATTATTAAATTACTCCATTTCTCAAATCATAAAATGCACATTGAGAGATAATGTCATAAACCGAATATCTACTAATAATCCAATTGCAAATCAATAATTAGAATGAGATTGGTTTAAATTTTTTTTTTTTGTCAAATAGATTGATTTAAATTATTGTGAAAAAGAAATTGGGCAGTTGAAAAAACGCGAAATGCATGATATATAAATATATAAAACAATACGTCCAATGATAAGATAATAAAAACGTTAGTTTCATTAACAAAAATAAATTTGATAAATAAGAACTATGCAATATATTGGAGTAAACTATCATGATTATAATAAAAGATTTTCCATTTTAATGCTCCAATATAAGTAAGTATATGGAGAGAAGTGGAGACGTTGTAGATAAGAAGTATCTTAGAAGATAATATTGTCAAATTTGAAAAAACTATGAAAATAACTAAGATATTTCATTGTTTATCTTCTTCCCTATATTTTCTTATTTATGTGTTTGAATGGTTTTTTCGGTCATTTTGGCCACAAAAATTATTTAAATACTAGCTTTATTTTAATTTTTGCCTATAAATAAATATGTTTTATAAATTATATTTTACTGATATTTTGATAATATTTCAATTTAGATCTTTAGATCTATACTGCTCCAAACTTAATCTACCCAGATCCACATCATTTTGCTGTTGATGTCCATCTTCGGACTGCTAGAGCATGAAGAACAGAAAGAGGGAGCTACTGATTTTCAATGGATGATAGATTTCAACTTTTTTTGATGATGGTATTATCTTCACATGTACTTTCATCATCATCATCTAAAACTTTTGTGATCTTTCATTTGTAGCTCTTAAAGATGATTTACTATGGTTATTTTATGTTTTTATGAGTAATTTATATAGTTAAATTACTTGTAATCTTCTTTGTGTAAATCATCTTTTGATCAATGTTATAAAATGAAATGGTTCGAAAAAAAAAAAAACCCAGTATACCGATCAAGCTTAGATGGGATGGTCTAAGTGGAGGCATCAAGGGCCAAGAGGTCCTTGGTTGAAATTGGAGAGATGTCAAAAGTTCTATTTGAACAAAAATGATTCTTACCTATATACGCTATATATATATATATATATACAATGATTATAGTATGTGGTTGATGTATTAGTGTTAGCGTTAGCTTGTTATAGCTAATTTGTCTGTGTTGTATTTATTGTAGTCCCCTACCAAGGGTGGATTTGACAATAAAAATTGCAACCGTAGTATTATTTTATTAAAAAAATCATTATAATCTCTTTACTTATTGGTAGTATTAGTTTTTAAAAAAACATTATAATCTCTTCACTTCAATCTTGTTGGTTAAAAAATAAAGCAGGTTTGCCAATATTGCAGATAAGAGAAGGATGCAATTTGTACTTGATATTGATCTGTGAAATTATTTACATTCAAAAACTTGAAAGAAATCATTAAAAAATAGTTTTTTTTCTTTAATTTTATGTCGGTATTATTTGATTAAAAAATTACAACTTTACTTTCAAATCACATGGTTTTTATTTATTTTTATTTTTTACTTCATTATCACTTCCATATCAGAATTATTTGATTAAGAAATTATAATTCTACTTTGAAATTGATAAAGAATCAACATACCAGCTAATTATATGGAATTTGATTATGTAATTATTCTTGTAATTATGTTGTTGACATTTCTTATTTGTATTGATTGAAATAATATATATACAATCATGTTATGGGCTTTTAACCTTCACCTAAACTTTTATGATATTAGAGCAATAGCTGTAATTCTGTCTCTCTTCTTCTCAACCAATACAGAATTCTCAACCTCCTTCTTATCATGGATTCTTCTATTTCTTCTTCTTCATCCTTCACTATTCCAAATATCCAAAATCTTATTTCTATAAAATTAGATTCAAATAACTATCTTCTATGGCATGATCAAATCACTCAGTTTCCTCTTTATAGTGATTTGATGGGCGACGTTGATGGGTCCATACCTCCTCCATCGAAGGAGATTATCAGCGATGAAAAATCTGCTTCTAATCCACAGTATACAACTTAGGTCAAGAAGGAATAATTTGTTCTGTCATGTTTAAAGGCTACACTATCTCCTAGTGCTTAAGCACACGTCCTGGGTCTTTCTTCTTCAAAATCTATTTGGCAAAGTCTGGAAACTATCTATCATCAACAATGTCAGGCCAAGTTAGATTTGCTCTAAGATGAATTACAAAGCATAACAAAGGGAAGCATGTCCATTGAAGAATATCTTGCTAAGATCAAATCACTTGCAGACAGCTTAGCAACTGTTAATCATCTAGTTTCACAATCTGAACTTGTTACTCGTACTCTTAATGGCTTGCCAAATACCATTGAATATCAACCAATTGTTTGTGTTCTTGAAAATAGAGAAAACCATATTAGTTTTGATGATTTGAAAGCAAGACTTTTAGTCCATGAACAATGTATTAAACGTGCCCAATCTCTTGTTCCATCATCTGTGATATAGTCTCCACAAACTGCCATGGTTTCTTATCAATCACGTGGTCCAAACAACTACAATGGACATCGTCACAACAGAGGTAATCAAAGGTATGATGCATGTGCTAATTGTGGTGGTTTTAATAACTTTGGCAGATCTCATACATATAATAAACCGTGAGGTTGTGGCTTTAGAACACATAATGGTAATTCTCTTACACGTAATGGTCACGCATTTGCATATGGTCACACCAATTCGCTTAACTCAATTTCTTCTAATATTGGTTGTCAAATTTGTCATGATATAAGGCACACAACAATTTCTTGTCCACAGCGATATTCTCATATTGATAATTCAACTTTGGTTAATTCTTTTGCTGGCTTACATGTTTCGACTGGTCCACCTCCTAGCTCACCAACTAATCTCTCTACAATTAATGATGTTGAACCATATTGGCTCACTGATATTGGAGCCATAAGTCACATGACCTCCAATGCTGCACTCATGCAGCAAGTTGCCTCCTTCTCTGGCACAAATAGTGTTTTTATTGGTGATGGTAATTCTCTTTGTATAACTCATGTTGGTGATTCTTCTCTTTGTCTTGGTTCTACTAAACTGGCACTGTATAACATCTTATTTGTTCCTTCATCAAAGGAGAATTTATTATCTATTGCTCAATTGACTAAAGATAATAATTGTGGCTTCTTCTGTTTTTCATGGGGTTTTATTATTAAGGATCTTTGCACAAGGAAGATACTTTTGGATGGACCAGTTAAAGGAAACCTGCATGTTATCCCTGCCAAAGATGTTGAAAGATTAAAAAGTGGGGTGCAACATAGGGAGTATGCTTTTTATAGTGGTAGTACAATTCTAGTTTCTGGAATAACTTAGCATGGACGTCTTGGCCATCTAGCCAGTAAGATCACATAAATGTTAAAATCTGATCATTCTATTGTTCCAAAAGATAGTTCTTTTTATAATTTAATATGTGAGGCTTGTCAAGCTGGTAAAAGCAAACGTTTGCCTTTTGGTTTGTCTAGTAGAGTAACTACTCAAGTACTTGCTTTAATTCATTGTAACACTTGGGGACCATCACCCACCACATCTGTAAGTGGTTTTCGTTATTATATATTATTTGTTGATGATTTTAGTAGATTTGCATGGATTTATTCGATGAAATGCCAATCCGAAAGTATTACTTATTTTTAACAATTCAAATCCATGGTTGAGAATCAATTTAACTCACAAATTAAATGTTTTCAATGTGATGGTGCGAAGGAACTTGTTGCAGGTCTATTTAAATCCTTCCTTGATACTAATGGAATTTCATTATGAATTTCTTGTCCTCATACCCTCGAGTAGAATGGGTTGGCCAAAAAAAAGCATAGGCATATTGAAGAGATGGGTCTTGCTATGTTATTTCAAGCTTCATTACCACATTCTCTTTGGCTCGGAGCATTCTCTACAACTGTGTATCTAATAAATCGGCTTCATACATCTGTTTTAGGCAATTCTTCCCTATATAAAGTTCTTTTTGGTTCAGTGCCAGATTATAAACACTTATGTGTTTTTGGATGTGCATGTTATCCTTATTTGGGTCACAGAGACAAACTTGCTCCTAAGTCTATTCGTTATGTTTTCCTTGGCTATAGTTCTATGCATAAGGGATATCAGTGCCTAGACCCCTCTTCTAGTCGAGTTTTTATATCTCGCCATGTGGTATTTGATGAAAATTATTTTCCTTTTGCAAACAATATTGGTTCTATTGTTGTTGGACTTTTAAGCAATCCTCATGACTCAGTCACGACACTAACTCAGTTGTCTCTTTGCCTATCCATGCTCTTGCTCCTAATGAGGCAATCACTATATCAATATTTGCACCTACCAATAACCTAAGTGTTACATTGCCTGATGACAACAATCCCTTCATCACTGTTCCTGAGACTGATGTATCGACTACTGAGTTGGTGCTATTTGACTCATAGCTGGCTCAACCACCAACTTCTTATACCATAAGTTCCACTCAATCGGCTCAACTGCCAGCTTCTTCTACCATGAGTTCTACTCATCCTATGGTCACTCAAAGTCATGATGGTACTATTCATCCTAAGATGCCATTTTTTTTATATTTCAGTACTCATCCATTACCAGCATGTTATGCTTTACAAGCTTCCTCTACTCCTTAAGAACCTGAATCTTTTAAGGATGCTTGTAAAGATCCCCAATGGATGGCTGCCATGCATGATGAGTATAAAGCTCTCTTACAAAATAACACATGGACATTAGTGTCGCAGAAGCCATCTATGAATGTGGTTGGTTATCGATGGGTTTATAAAATTAAGGAAAGAGCGGACGAATCAATTAAGTGTTATAAGGCTCGATTAGTTGCAAAGGAATATACACAACTTGAGGGCATTGACTTTGACTACACTTTTAGCCTTGTTGTCAAAGCTACTACTATTCGTGTTCTCTTGTCCATTACTATTAGTCATGGTTAGCATATTCGACAACTAGATGTCAAGAATGCCTTTTTACATGGGAAGTTAAATGAAGAAGTATTTATGGCTCAGCCTCCTAGCTTTGTTACCTCTGATCATCCACATCATGTTTATAGGTTACATTGTTCAATATATGGGTTACGCCAAGCACCACGGGCTTGGTTTCAAAGTTTTAGCTCTGTTTTGCTTACTCTTGGTTTTACACTTAGCCAAGTTGATCCTTTGATGTTCATATGGCGCACTACTTCATATATGGTGGTTCTTTTGTTATACATTGATGATATCATCTTAACTGGATTATCACTTCTTGTTATAAAACTTATCACTTCCCTTTCTTCTAAGTTCTCCATGAAAGACCTTGGTGATCTTCATTATTTCCTTGGGATTGAAGCACATTGCACTTCTCATAATCTTCTTTTAACCCAAACAAAGTACATTATTTCTTTGCTCTCTCGATTACATAGAGAGAATTGTAAGCCTATTTCTACACCAGTTGCTTCTAGAAAGAAATTATCTTTACATTATGGCATTTTACTTCCAGATGCTTCTCAATATCGCATCATCGTTGGAGCTTTTCAATACCTTACTTTCACTCGCCCGGATATTGCTTATGTTGTTCAGCAAGTATGTCAATTTATTCATGCTCTCCAAGATGTTCATTTTCAGGCAGTCAAACAAATTTTGAGATATCTCAAAGGGAGTATCGGATATAGTGTTCAGTTTCTTGCCACTCCCTCTCCTAACCTGGTTTGTTATGTTGATATTGATTGGGCAGGGTGTCCTGACACTCGACGCTCTACTATAGGTTATTGTATTTTTCTTGGTTCTAATCCCATCTCTTAGAGTGCTAGGAAATAAGTATATGTTGCCCAATCTAGTACGGAAGTAGAATATGTGGCATTTTCTACTGCATCTCGTGATATCTTATGGATTTCTTACTTATTGCAGGAAATTGGTTTTTCTTATATTTCTCTTTATATGTTATATTGTGATAATTTATACTTAACTTGCAGCAAATCCCATTATTCACGCTCGCACAAAACACATTGAAACATCCTATCATTTTGTGCGTGATATGGTTTGTCGCAATTTTCTTCGCCTCATGTTCATTCGCTCTTTCTCTCAGCTTGCTGATATATTCACTAAGGGACTTCCATCTTCTAGTTTTCATGCTTTTTGTCACAAGCTCTTGTGGAGACTTCCCCATTCGCTTAAGGGGGCATGATAGATAATCAACATACCAGCTAATTATAACGGATTTGATTATGTAATTATTCCTGTAATATTCTTGTAATTATGTTGTTGACCTTCCTTATTTGTATTGATTGAAATAATATATATACAAGGCCAAACCCTGTTATGGGTACCCAACCTTCACCTAAACTTTTATAAATCATTATAATCTCTTTACTTACTTTTTTTTTTTTTTTCCAAATCACCGATATCTAAAACCCACTGAATTCTGACGGGTTAAATGCAATAGTGGTCCCTCAACTTTACGTTTATTGCAATTTGGATATTAGACTTTATTTTGTTTCTTTTTGGTCACCTAACTTTGATTTTGTTTCAAAAAGGTTACTGTTAAAAATTTTTAGTCTTTTAAATTTTTTAAAAACCATTTTAATCCCTCAATTTTTTTATCTTTTCAATTTAGTCCAGAAATTATAAAAAGTTTACTTCTCCTAGACTATGGTATCTCTTCGGATGAGTCTGCTCTTACAAGGCGAAATCAAAATAAGTTTCAAAACTTTCTTTATTTCCTATAAATGCATAAAAAATATGGACTTATTTGTAAAAAAAATTAATTTTAGATTAAAATAGTAATTTTGAATTGTTCAGGTACTAGAAAAATTTTTAAGTGACTGCTATGAAACTCAATAAAAGTTTACTATCCAAAAAGATACAAATTAAAATTTGGTAATATAATTAAAACAAAACTAATATTCGATACCTTCCCGTGCATTTACCCGAATTCTAACTAATCCGATTAAATTTGGGTAGAACTACAAAAGCGCAACAACTACTTTTATCTTCTTTGCTTCATGAGCGCTGCTCATTTCTCAACCTAATTACATAAATAGCCTAAGTACATCTATTTATGTAATTCAGAGACGTTGTTACCAACATGCTTCCATTTGGTTCCATTATATATTTGCAATATACAAAAAGATGATTATTAAGCTCAGCGTTAAGACAAATTCCTTGACGGACAATGAGATTTGTATTTCAATGACTCAAATCTAAGATCAAAATAGACCATCAACTTAAAATTACAACCAAATTAAGGCACTTAAAATTGAATATAAAGTCTCTCAAACTGAATTATTTTAACTTGTACGGGAGTTAGAAAATGGCTCATTAGTTCATTTTCGTGGTTAAAATGGCTTGAATCAAGCTAGCACTAGACTAATGAAGTTTAAATTAATTGGTTTGTGATAAGATTTCAAGATTTCTTTAAACTGCATAGTGCTTATCATTTTTGTTTTTTGGATTTTACCGTCCCCTCTCCTCTAACGACTAAAAAAAATAGCACTAGCAAGTATTCTTCCTTGAATTAACCCATTTATGAAATAGTTTGGCTTACACATATCACAATCAATCAAATCCGGTGAGATATAATATTTTAATTTCTGACATATATTTTCTCTTTGTCAAAATAGTGAACTATTAGTCCTACCGTAAGCATTCAAATAAGATCATATATAGATACACACCTTATTAGATGGAAACTACAAATAACCCAACACGGGATGGTTGAATTATTTTCTTTGCCCTTATCTTCAATGCAATTTAATGACGTTGATGCACACAACATGCTAGCTAGGTTGATGAGATATGTAGTAGAGAGCCCAAGAATTTTATATAGTATATGCATGGTTTTTAAAATTGTAAGAATAAAAACTCCATGATCTATGGATATGATATATTTTTATTTTTTTTCATTTGATATATTCGTTATTCGGTATTTCATATGATCCAACTAATTTAAATTCGATCTGGGTATAATTTTGATGGGCGACAAATGTTTTTCCATAAATATTTTAACGCTTTCGTATAAGCTAGATCTCGAATCCGAAATCTAAGTTAAACGACATCAAATCTCAACCATCTGACTCAGCGTTTATGGATTATGATATATTTATTTTTATTTGATAGGAGTGTAAAACGAATTTTGATTTCTTACATTTTTTGTTAATATAAAGAAATATTGCATGCCAAATTAATGCTAATATATATTTTGTTAACACAAAAAAACATTGCGAAAAAGAAATGTGGTAGTTTGAAAAGCACTAAATGCATGGTATATAAATATATAAATAATAGGTACAATGATAAAATAATAAACGTCAGTTACATTATCAAAAATTACAATAAATTTGATAAATAAGAAACTATTTAAGATATTGGAGTAAACTATAATAAATATAACAAAAGATTTATCGGATTTTGTCGGTCTTATATGCTTTAATAAAAATATATGGAGGAATGCCGACGTTGTAGGTAAGAGAAGGATGTCATCTTCATCTTAGTGTGTATGTGATTGTTATCAAATAGATTTAATCCTGCCTTCACAAACTTTGAACAAATCATAAAAAGATGCATTTTGATCCGTTCGTATCAGTAATCATTCTTGCGCATTTAGTTTTCATATTTCCATAATTTTTATGTATTGCTATCAATGTGTGCATATCTTAATTAATGTGTTTGATTTTACAGGAAAATAATGAAACAACTCGTATGGATATCTCATCCCATTATCATATCAATCACAAACTTCTGCTTTAAAATTTTATGATTTTAGATTGGCAGATTCCAACTTCTTGTCCCTCTACTTTTCAATTTTTTCATTGAGTTTCCATTTTCCAGTTTTGTTCTATTGAATTTCTATGATTTTTTTTTTCATTAAGTCATTATACTTTTATTTTTTTATACGTTGAATTATTCTATTCAAATTTTAATTTCTATATTTAATATTATATCCAATTAAGTCCTTACAAAATATATAATTGAATCTCTATATTTTTAAATTATACTAATTAAATTCTTACAATTTTTATATTTAGCCAATTAAATCCTTATTTTCAATTTGTTAAGTTAATTGTTAAAATCCTAAAATGCATATTCTTTCTTTTTTTATCTAGTTAAATAGACAGATTATCAATTTCTTATAGTTTTTGTTAATAAACATGTTTATAATTTTTGAAAATATATATATGTATGTGTGTGTATATATATAACTATTAAAATCCTAAAATGCATATTCTTTCATTTACTATATAGTTAAATATATAGATTGTCATTTTCTTATAATTTTTATTAATAAAAATGTGTAAAAATGTGCATAATTTTTAAATTATGTATAATACAAATTTAATATATCAATTTATTATCTAGCTATTAGTATTTGTATAGCGGATGTGGTTTCACTAATTTCAAATTATAATTAAATATGTAACTACTGCAACTTTTTAACACAAGAAAATTTAAATTTTAGATCATTGTTAATTAAATTTTAAAGATTTAATAAATAAAAAACTATACTAACCAAATTTTTGTATTAATTAAATATTTTATAATTCATGTAACCTTAAAAGCTACAATAATTCATACATATAATTAAGATACAAATTCTTTATTTATTAAATTTATGAATCAATTAGCAAAAAATGAAAATATTTATAATATTATTTAATATTTTTATAAGTAAATGACTTATAAAAGTTTTAATTCACCAAATTAAAAATTCTTAAATTATAATTAGATGATTTAAAAGTAAATTAGATAAGAAAATAATGAAAAAATAATGGTTTAAATTCTTAACAGTTTTTTTGGTTGCTTTAGTAAAAAAATTATTGAAATTACATATTTATTAATTAGGTATATAAATTTTAATAATTAATTAAAATATTTTAAATCAAAATAGATAAAAAAATTTATCATATAGATTTAAATTGAATTTTCTATTATACATATTTTAAAATATTTTTTAAGATTATATATATCTTTTTATTAATAGAAATTTATTATAAATAAATTACCTATATTTTAACTATGTAAAAAAACCAATGGAAGAATATATATTTTAAGATTTTAATAATAAAGATGAAAAAATTTTAAATAAGGATTTAAATTGCTAAAATTAAACTTGTGAGGATTTACTTATTACAATTTAAAAATATAGGGAGTCAAACTATATATTTTCTAAGGGTTTAATCATATATAATGTTAAAATATAGGAACTGAAATTTTAATAGAAGTATTTAATATATAAAAATATAAAAGTATAAGGACTCAAAGAAGAAAAAAATAAAAATATAAGGATCCAATAAAATAAAATTAAAAGATAGGGACTCAATTGAAAAGTAAAAGGACCAAAAGTTAGGTTTTGCGGCAAAGGTGGAAGACTTAATATAAGAAATACAAGTTTGAAATGAAAGGTGGAAGACTTAATAAATCAGAGGTAGAAAGATATTTGAATGAAGAAACGGAAGAAGATAATGAAGATTTTAATATCTGTTACTGGTGGAAACTACATGGTCATAAATTTTCCATTTTGGCACAACTAGCCGTGATGTCTTGGCAATTTCCATCTTGACCATGGCTTCGAAATCAACATTTAGTATTGGTGAATGTGTATTAGATGCATTTCGAAGTTCTTTGACTCCCAAATTTGTGAAAGCACTGATTTGTTGTTAAGATTGGATTCGAAAATCCTCTCATTTGATTAATGTTGAAGAAGATTTAGTATCTTTTTTTATTAAAGTTTATTAAAACTTATAATATATTTATCATTTATATTGTTTTAATTCATTTTCTTTCTTTATTTGTTTTTCAGGTTTAACAAATACACAAGGAAAAGTTGGCAATTGAATATAGGCAAAGTTTTGTCTTGAAGATTGAAGAGAATTTTAACATAGTTATTTAATCTAATTATTTCAATATTTAATCTAGTTATTTATGGACTTAAATGTTTTATTTGTAGACTTGTATGAACGGAATTTTGAACATTGTACGGATTGTATTATGGACTGATACGTTTTTTTTTTAATAATTGTGCATATTTGACTTTTTTTTTATTGGTGCCAAGTTAGCACTGCTTGTAAATGCACAAAAAAAACAAATAATGTTGCAAAAATTGTGGGCTGAAACTATAAATTAGAAGAATTAACTGCAAAAATTCTAGGCTAAAATGGTAAAGCCCATATCCATGGGCCAATAGCCCATAAAACCGATTTAACCAAAAACCGAACTGAAAAATTCTGTTCAGTTTAAATTCGGTTATCAAAAAATTCAGTTCAATTCAGTTTTTTATTTCACAAATTTGGTTATTTTGGTTCGGTCAGTAAAATCACCCAAAATCGACCGAACCGACCGAATGCACACCCCTAGTTTTGCCTTATAGATTCAATTCATCAAGAAAAAACACCCTCTCACCAAACTCCACATCTAACAAGATTGTTTCACCTTTACCCTTGTTAGACCATAATCAATCAATACTACCATTTTAATTTTTGTTGGAGTAGGGATTGTAAGCATCATAATCTTAACTAACATCAAAATAATTTGATCATGATTGAAAAAAACATCAGCCGTTAATGTACTCCTGCTATAAACATTATGTCCAAAAGCACTACCAGCCAACCAATCTGCATAACAATTACATTTCACGAAAGTTATGCATAACCTTAATGTGCCAATATTAACAAGGTGATTGATTAACAGTAGAAGAAATCTAAATGGTCGAATTAGAAAAAAAAAATAGCTTCCAAGACTGGTTATAGTCCACCTCCACTTCCACTTTACCTATGTGACCACAAATTCCAATTCTATAAATCTGCCTGATGTACAAAGCCAACTTGCCTCAGATCATAACAAAGTTTGTCAACTACTTCATAAATTTTATCTGCTTTAGGGTGTGATTTGTCAAATACAGTAAATTCATGGACCTCATCATCAAGCTCAATGGAACTAGCCCCTGATGGTTTCTGGATTCTGATGCTCTTCATTTGCAACCTCATGCTGGCAACACTACTCCAATTACCTGCGGCCGCAAAAATATTTGACAACATAGAGTAACTCCCAGGATCTGATTGTTCATGTGTAGCCAGGCGATTTCGTACCCTTTCTGCAAGTTCCACAGCATTATGTACTCTGCAAGCCCCCAAAAGGGTTCCCCAAATAACATCATTTGGTTCCATTGGCATGCTTTGCACAAGCCTAAAAGCTTCCTCAAGACGCCCTCCTCGACCCAAAAGGTCAATCATGCAACCATAATGCTCAATGTGGGGAACGATCCCATAATCTCTTTCCATATGATTAAAAAAACGAAGACCTTCATCAACTAAGCCAGCATGAGTACAAGCACACAAAACACCAATCAAAGAAATTTTATCAGGCTTAAACCCCTCCCGCTGCATTCTAGAGAAAAACTCAAGTGCTTTTTCACCATGCCCATGCATAGCAAGCCCTTGGAGCATGCAATTCCAAGATACTAAATCCCTCCTTGACATCTCGTTGAATATAGTTAATGCTTTGTCTACCTTACCACACTTCGCATACATATCAATCAAAGCATTAGACACGTTAACACTGCACTTTATCCTAATCCTCTCAATCGAAGCATGAACTCTTTTCCCCAACCCAAGCAAACCAGACTCCGCACAAGCAGCCAATATGCTGATAAGAGTCCCATCATCAGGCCCTATTCCAGCTGCCTCCATCTGATTATACAATGTTGCTGCCTCCTTCACAAGCCCTTTCTCAGCAAACCCAGATATAATTATGGTCCAAGTAACCAAGTTCTTGGCTGGCATCTTATCAAACAACATCCTAGCCATTTCCATATCTCCTGCTTTACAATATCCTGAGACCATAGTCGACCAAGAAACAACATTCCTTTCAGGCATTTTCTCAAACAACTCAAAAGCTTGATTCATCTCTCCTGTCTTTACATAGCCATCCAATATTGTGTTCCAACTAACCGTATCTTTCGTAGGCATTTCATCAAACAGCTTCCGAGCTCTACCCAAATCCCCAGCTTTCACCAACCCACTAACCATAGAATTCCAAGAAACAATATCTTTCTCACTCATTTCCTCAAAAAGCTTCATTGCATAATTAACACCCAGTAGTCCACACTTCGAGTAACTATCAATTAGTGAATTGGGCACAAACAAATCACCTAAAAATCCGAACTTTTCCACATGACAATGTATCATTTGCACAACAGGTAACCAACACTGCCCCTGTTCATTACAGGCCTTTAAAAGAAAAGGGTAAGTGAAATTGTCAGCAAAAACACCATTCTTTTGCATATCAAAGAAAGTAGCAAAAGCCATTAAAGGTTGAGAATTTTGCACATGAGCTCTAATCAAAGTATTATACAAGTGAACATTTGGGTGTTGAATTTGATTAAAAACATTAACAGCTAAACTCATCTGATGACAAAGAGAAAAAGCTGATATTAACTTGGGTGCTACATAAAGATCATTTTGAAGATTTCTTTTGATTATTTGGGCATGAACTTCTTTTATGTGACTGAAGTCAGTGCATCTATGAAGGTCTTGTAACCTTTGCTCAAATATTCTTCTGGTTGATAACCATGTTGGGGCTCTTACTGGTACAGACATCTGTACAGGTCTAGCCATTGAAGATGGATTGCATTGTTGGAGAGTTCGAAAAAATTGAGGATATTAAAGAACGATAAAATTTGCAGGACTTGGAGAGGGTTTAAGGATTCTGATTTCTGGGTTCAGGTGTCGTGTTCGTTTGGATTTTTTTGGCCGGGCCCGTTCAATATTAAAATTTAACTCAAATTTGCTCAGGTCGAACCGGGTTTAAGTTTCAGGAAAATTCTTGTCTAAGTCGAACAGTTAGATATGCACTACAAAAATATGTATCTTATTTTTATTAGTCAAATATAAAATATTTAATGTAAAATATTTAAGGTGATGAACATGTTATATGTAGCTTGTATATTAGTTAGTTAAATAAAAATTATTCCACATTATTTGTGGAAAAGAGTTTAGTGTTCCTTATTTTATAGAGCATATCTAGACTTTTGATTTAAGAGAAAATTGAGGAAAACTACATTTGTTTCAAATTTGGTACCAAAACCACTTTAGACTATATATATATATAGCCTAATGATCGCATTTGGCACAAAATTAACTTAAGGTTATTGCAGTTAATTAATTAATTTATTATTATTATTATTATTTAGTTAATTAACAGATACAACCTTTTGAAAGATTATTTAATAACTGCAGAAGTCTATTTTATATAGGATAATTTTGGTGCTATTTAATGTAATTTTCTCTCTTCTCTTATTTTTTTTTGTATTTTTTTTTCCAACGTGAAGTTCTTTGTGAATTTACAGAAATTGCTATATGTAAATTCAAAAGGCTTTATTGTATCTTGAAGGTACATTGTCTTAGCCTTGTAGCAAACGTTGTGGGGACAATTAATACATTAAAGATAGTGAAATATCACGCCTCAAAGCCTCTTAGTTACCCACTGTCCCTAATAGAATGTTGTAAGGTGAGGTCTGAGTTCGATCTTCACTGCTCAACTTTTCAGTCGTTAAAAAAATATAAAATATGTATATGTCGCATATTCAAATATTAAAGGCAATACTCTATAGATAAAAATTCTCTAACAATATGTCTGGGAAGGGTTTACAAAAGGTTAAAGAGGGGGAAGTAAGAGAGGGGTAAAATGTCATAATTGTTTGGTTGGAGAATTTTTAAGGAGGGTAAGGGTAAGGAGGGGTAAGCCTTACCCCTCATTCACCCTCAAATCTCACTTTTTCTTACACCCTTAATCGGGGTGCAAGGAGGGTGAAGTAAGAATTATAGTTATAAGAACAATATATTGCCATTTTTATCTTTTTAAAATTTTTCATTTTCTCTCTAATAAAAATTATTTATGTAATTTTCTTATTTACCTTCCTCTCCTTAAATGAACCTCCACCCAAATAAGTTTAAAAGTTTTCCTTACCTTTATTTACTTTTCCTCATCCTTCCTTAATTAACCACCACCTCACTCCATCCAAACATAACGTAAGTTTTACTATCACATTTTTTTTAAACCAAACCCAACTTTTGCTCCAACCATCTAGAATAATTTAAAAAATTTAGTGAATATAAATAACGATTTTTTATTTTATGAAATATGGTATATTAGAAATATTTGTAATATTTCACAAAGGACATGGATGAATTTTTTTTAAATGATTGTAATCCTTAATCATAAAAGTTCAATAATTATAATAATAAAAAACTAATAAAATCAATAATTTAGTTCCAGAATCTGTAACTGTAGAGAAATTGTTTAATGAACTTGTTCAATAATTTAAAATTTTAAGATATTTATTGAATTTTCAAACTTAATTTATGATAAGACAAAAAGATAAAGTACAATTTAAAAACACCATTAGGTAGTGATTTACTTTATTTTTTTTCTCCAAATACAAAAATGCGGGATTTTGGTTTATCACATTATTTTATCCTTAATATTTGAAAAAATATTTATTCATCTTTTTACTATTTCGTCTCCGACAGAAGAATTTTTTTATTACTTCATCTCCGATAAAAAGACTAATGAAATAAAATGTAAAAATGAATAAATATTTTTTTAAATATTAAAAATAAAGTAATATAATGTGACAACACATAGGAATGAAATTGTAATTTCCCCTTAAAA
This sequence comes from Mallotus repandus, assembly GCA_949671775.1. Lineage (NCBI taxonomy): Eukaryota > Viridiplantae > Streptophyta > Magnoliopsida > Malpighiales > Euphorbiaceae > Mallotus > Mallotus repandus. The sequence goes on from CATIWM010279516.1 coordinate 16,610, forward strand.
TGTTCAACTAACAAAAGTTGGAAACTCTTAGAATTGAACGAAATTAATTAAATTTGAATCAACTTCAATAAAATATATATTTTAAGGAAGAAAGGTCAAAATTAATTGATGAAAGATACTTGAAAATTGAACAGTCAACTAACTGGTATATTTATAAAAAATTTTCTTAGTAGAAAAGGAGATTCACTTTATAAGAATTGAGATAGGAAATTAGTTATTTTAACTCATATTTACATAATAAAAAAAAAGGTAAAAATAATTTTAAGCCCCTGAACTATAACGATTTTTCTATTAAGCCCCTATCGTTTTATTTTGTTTCATTGAACTCCTATACTTTTATTTATTCACTTATTGAGCCCCTATACTATTATTTATATATACATTGAGCCTATATACTATTATTTATGTAATACATTGAGCCCCTAAATTTTTTACACATTTCTATAGAATTTGTCAAATTAGGGTTCAATAGATGAATAAATAAAAATATAGGGACTCAATGAAATAAAATAAAACGATAGGAATTTAATAGAAAAAATTGCTATAGTTCAGGAATTTAAAAATAAATTTTACCTTAAAAAAATTAAAAATTTGATCATCACACATAAATTTTCCAACGTAATAAGTTAAATTAAAACAGGCGTGTTGTGTATTATATATACTTTCTCAATTTTTACTCAAATTTTTATTAAATATAATTTTTTAACAGAATAAATATAAATATCAATAATTAAACAAATAATAAAGAGGAGATTAATAAATAATCCAAACCATAATTAATTACGGAAAGGTGGAAGTGGAACAAGCAAAGCAAAAGCAAACACTTGGCTTAGCTAAGACGCAAAGTAGTGGAGGAGGTCATGGAATCATGCTTGGGCTGTTTCACCTAACACCATTTTGTCACCTACCCACGACGAAGTTAGAAGCTCCAACTAGGCCACCAAAAGCAACCAACGAATTTTTCTCGCCTCTTTTTTTGCAGGGTCTCTCTGCTTTTGACATCTCTCTCGCTCTGTTTCTCTTTCTCTGTTTTGTGTACTCTTCGTTTTCTTTGAACTCTTTAAGCTATCTGTTTTGCTCTGTAATGGAGGCTAAGCTGTTCAATGCTTCCTCCTCTCCTGCATTATTGCCTTCTTCTCATGTATCGGAGTTTCCGAGGACTAGTTGCTGTTTTGTTCCTAAAACCAGGCAAAATCTTTTTTCTGCATTGACGAAGAGAGGAGCTCTTTCTATTCAAGCATCTGCTGCTTCTATTTGGTATGTGTGTATTGATTTTTATTTTTTGGTTTAATTTTGTTGAATTCTTGTAATTCAGCTCTTAAATGTTGCTGGGTGTCTTTTATTTTTATATGGTTTTCATTATTTCAAGTGTTAATGTGTTTATGTTTGTGTAGATGGAAATTGGGTTTCTGTTTGTTTTATTGTTTATAGCTCATATAAAAAAATTGGTTTTTGGAATTTCGACTGTCTATTGTTAATCTTTTGTTTGTTGTAGTGTATTGACTTCTTCAATTCTTTAAACGTTGGATTTGCTTCCTTTTTTAGGTGAATGAGGATAGTGCTTGATCATGTCTTAGGTGTGGATTTTATTTCCCTTTTAAGGTGAATGAGGATAGTGCTTGATCATGTCTTAGGTGTTGGTAAAATTGTGAATATATTCTGTTTCATTTATATATAATTTATGTGATTGACGTAGAATGGAAAACTACGTCCGGTTTATTGGTTGTGAAATCTAAATAGCATAGAAATATGTATGCCCGCAAAGTAATATGGTGGTGTTTTGTTGAAAAAGTTAATTTAAAGCAAAGATTTGAAGTACCATGGGAACAGTTGTAATTTGTAAGGATGGTGTAGGCACTAAATCTCATATGCAATTGTGTACATAGAGTTGTTACTTGGTTATTTTTAAGAACTTTTATTTGTGTTTTATATATGCCTCTGAGCTTTGAATGTAGGCTCTCTCTCTATGTAGGTTGGAAAAGAAGAAAAGAGTGGATGAGAGTGAGAATTTGACTCTTGAAAATATAAGACGTTCTTTGATTCAGCAAGAGGATAGCATTATATTTAGCCTCGTAGAGAGATCCCAGTACTGTTATAATGCTGATACCTACGACCCTAATGCCTTTGCCATGGATGGCTTTAACGGGTCATTGATAGAGTTCATGCTTAAAGAAACTGAAAAGCTTCATGCTCAGGTATGCTATGCCTTAGTTTCAGCAGCTTCTTGGAGAATAAATATATCATGATTGTGCTGTCATGCTTGTTTTCTTAAATTCATCTTCTTATTAGGTGGGCAGGTACAAGAGTCCTGATGAGCATCCTTTTTTCCCTGATGACTTGCCAGAGCCACTGTTGCCACCTCTACAGTACCCACAGGTATAGATGAAGTAAAAATTTTATATGCACAATTTACTAGTTCATTTATTAAAGCTCCATGTGCTCATGTTCTAAGTCATGTGAGATTTTGATAGTTTAATAAATTTAGAAGGAACTGCAAGTTATTGTCATTAACTATGTTCTGAAAAGTAGTCCTGCACCAGATATCTTAACAAAATTTCAATATGAAAAACTCAAAAGAGTTTGTTTCCTACCAAATTGTTTCAGGAAAATGCTTAAAGTTGTGAATATCAACAAATACAATCTAGCTTCGGATTAGTATGGCCATGATAAGACAAACCTTTTTAAGATAAAAATTTTTTTAACTGTGATTTGCTGGTAGTATAAAATGGTCTACATGATGTAGTTAAACCACTGTTCATTCATAAATGTAGTCCACCCATTATGTGAGAGAGCACAATTGCTCTCTCTCATTGCGTTTATGTGTGGACTTCTGACCTTTATTATTGTCTTTAAATTCCTCGATAAACCTGTTTCTTTCTTGAAAACAGGTGCTACATCCCATTGCTGATTCAATTAATATAAATAAGAAAGTATGGGACATGTACTTCAGAGATATTATCCCAAGATTGGTCAAGGATGGAAATGATGGAAATTCTGGATCAACAGCTGTTTGCGACACAATCTGCCTGCAGGTAATCATTTTTAACTGATCATTCCACTTTGTTATCAATTGAACACCCTCTGTATGGATATTGTGTGATAATTATAACCTTGGTACAAATTGTCATTTCTACACCATCTCTTATTTCAAACTTGTGCAATTTAGGTCCTTGATAGTATCTCTGCCTCTCTGCATGGCTGTCTTTTTCATGCTATTCTGTTGTTTGTGCACTGTAATTGTGATATTGTTACCCATTTGGTTGGATTCTGCTCCTTTTGTGAGGGAAAATACTTCATATATTTGAATGGATGTATGTACATATCTTTGCTCATGTGCATGTATATATGTTTTCTTTTGATTCTGTGTTAATATACATTTTGAGTCAATTTGATTTTTTTTTTTTTTTTGAAATCGATACAGGACCCAGTATCAACGTAATAGGGAAGGGGGGCAGTTAGTTGTTAGTAGTTAGTATTTTGAAAACCATTTTTATGAACCATCACCTGCGGTGGGTTTCACAAACCTAGTGATTCAAGAGCAAAGGCTCTTGCCACTTGAGCTAGGCCTCCAATGTAGTCAATTTTGATTTTGCCTCTTCATAATGCACAACACACAAATGCATTATAGATTTTTATGTTTCAGATGTGTCTATCATTGTTGTTTTATCTCTTCCCAGAGTTAAGGCAAATGGTAACACTTCCATTGCATTAGTTTGACTCCTGAACTCAAATGATATTTCTTCCCCCAGTCACACTCTCTTGGCAACTACTTTTGGCTATAGTTAATAGTTGTCACCTTGTCTATCTTAAAGTAGAATTTCAAATGCTTACATTTGCTAATAGTAAGTCTGGTCCTATCATAATCTCAATCTGAGATTAATTTTTTATTCCTTGATCTGTGTAATATATGTTGATGAATACTGTGAAGCGCATGGGTAATATCTCCATAGATCTGTGAACCAAAAATCTTGCTCGAGTTTTGACTATAGGTAGGAGTATAATATATATGTATATCCACTCAAAGAGTTTAGGTCTCCCAGAAGAACACCATCTCAAATTCAATATGAATGTCTTCTTTGGTCTTTTATGCATTCAAATATAAAGTGTTCTTATTGATCTCTGAAATAGCTAAATATGAATAAGAAATTTTGTTAAATTGTTTTCTTTGCATAGCATGTCCATGCATAATCTTAATTTATGTTGTTGGCATAGAAATTCCTAAACATTTTCACAAGAAAGATGTTGTGATGCTCCAATTCATTTTGTTGTTGAATCCTGCACTGTTTGAATTGCAATGGCCAATTAAGCACCTAAGACTCCTGCAATCTTGGTAACACACTAGTGTGGATTAAACAAGGTGCATATGTTTGATATTATTTTCTCATCTCTTAAGGGTTAGACAATACAGTGTTGTGCTATTGAACAAAACTTGTAGGCTAAAGTCCTACATTACATGAACTATTTAAATTTGATGTACGATGAAATCGCGCTAAAAATACAAAACTGAAGACATTTTTTGTGCCTTTTGTGAAAGACCTGGATGTCAAATAAAGAAAAAAAAGGAACCTTCCAAATTGCTTAGGCTTTCATCTGTGTATCAGAAGTATGACATTTGCTAACGGACTTTAATCACTTGGGGTGGGGGGAATAGAATGTGGAGAGAGAGGGCTAATGGAAAGACTAAAGAGAGACTGAGAGAGGCCTAGTAAAGTAGAAGAAAAAAAATTATGAAACTTTTGAAACCAAGAGAAAGAGGAAAAGATGAAAAATTTGGGTGCTGCAGTCTGCTTGAGTGAGTGAGAGAGAGAACAGCCTTGGGTCAGAACTACATTGGTAGTCTGCTCTTTCAACTTCCTTCTTTCAAAATTTCATGCCTTGCACCAACTTCCAAAAGCATATTAGCGCTTTTGTCCTAAAGCATGCTATCAACAACATTGACTGAATCACTAAAACCATACAAATCTCTGTTTCAAGTGCCATACTTTTGCATCAATTCACAGATCAGCATCCTTTTTAGATGCACGGGATAGTGGAAGCTGAGTTGATGAATACTTCAGTATTATTGTGATTACAGGTTCTGTCAAAAAGAATTCATTATGGAAAATTTGTAGCAGAGGCCAAATTTCAAAACTCCCCAGATGCCTATAAAGCAGCCATTAGTGCACAGGCATGTCTTACTCAGACTGGGATTGTGTTAAATATTTGCATGATTTCTGACGCTTATTTTATGTATGCTCAACATAATGGAAGTTCCAAAATCTGCAGGATAGGGATCGATTGATGGAGTTGCTGACGTACAAAAAAGTTGAAGAGGCAATCAAAAAAAGAGTGGAAGTAAAAACCAAAACTTTTGGGCAAGAGGTGACAGCACTTTGTGAAGAAGATGGTACTGAGCCAGCATACAAAATAGAACCAACGTTGGTTGCGGATTTATATGGAGACTGGATCATGCCATTGACAAAAGAAGTTCAAGTTGAGTATTTATTGAGAAGGTTGGATTAAATTTTGCTTTTGATTACATAGAGCAAGCTTTCCAGTATCCTCATCCGCTATAGTGTATTTTGCTTGTAATTAAATTAAACATGCGTATAAGGCAGCAGAGACATAAGATTACATGTAAAAAATCACCTACTGTTGCCAGTTGAGATTGAAAAAATAATTGATGCTTTGCATTTATCCAATAACCTGGTCCACATAAGATTTTTCATGTATCTTCGTCTTAAAACACATTGGTGGAATCTGTGGATCTGAGAAGTGCTGAAGCTACTAGTTCAACTGCTTTGTGACAAGACAACACAAGCCCTGGATCCTTTTGTACCCCCAACACACAGCTGCAGCATTCAGAAATAAGATGCTAGATTAATGTCAAGTCAAATAAACTGCATTGCTCTTTCCTAAAACCTGTGTTTTAAATCTGCAACCTGTTATCCCAATATTTTTCACAGTTGAGAGGGTGGTGTTTCCTTGAAATTGAAAAAATTATTTACATTAGGGTCCATCTCAAGTAGGCAATTAATGGAGTAGGATGGCACAGCATGTTAGAGCATACCAACAAGAGTCATATTTGAGGAGGGTCCCTCAAGTTTCCAAGAACGAACAATATAGTCTGTATTACCAGGACGTAAAACAATGGATTGTTCAATTTTCATATTTATTTTTGGCTGAAAGGATTAACTTTTTCACCCATTTGTAATTCTTGATTCCTTCTTGCACTCAAAATGAATGGCAAAAAAGAAGGAAAAAATAGCTGAAACTGGAAAAAATTGTAATAAAGGAGAGTTTTTATTTTTTATTTTTTATTTTTTATGAGGCCATACCCATTATATGGTTAGAGAAAAGCAAGCTAAAAATGAAATTCAAGGGAAAAAAAGGGCCCAAAAAAGGAAAGTGGTGGGGGCAAATAGGAACATATCAAAAAATAGATGACAATAAGACCACAAGCGTGCTGCTTCATAATGGTTATATCTTTGCTAGGACTGTGCATCGAGTGGGTCGGTTTGAGAATTGTGATTCTGATCAATTTTGGATATGGGTATAAACAGGTCGAATCGTACAAAATTTGAGAGTTGAACTAACGGATCAGTTAATTGAAATTGTCGAATTATTCGGTTTGGATTTTTCTAATGGGCTCGGGTTGATTCAGCCCATTAAAAATAAGCCCAAAAATAAAATTAACTTAATTGTCATTGTATAGTGAATTTGGCCCATACTTAGATGCCTATCTTTACATGCTTAATGTTTTACATGTCCATTTAAATAAAGGTCTAATATAAACATAATTACAAATTAACATAATAAGAAGATAATCTAACTATATGATCAAATAATCCTAACCTATCTGATCAAATAATTACAAAATCACTTCGGTTCTACTCCTATTCTGAATATGCTATATAGTTTAAGAAAATAATGTGTTGTGCTGTGCATTTTCAATCAACAAAAAGGCAAAAAGAATTGGAGTCCATCCAAAAAAAATACTAGAATTCCTTCATTCCTGCAAAAATTGAAAATAAACAGTCTGTTAAAATAATAAGACATAATACTGAAATCACAAATGTTAAAATCTAATAAAATGAGATTAATTTTCAGAGAATGTTTTTTAAATCAACAACATAATGGTTCTAACAAAATTTTTGGCAATAACATCAATGCCACTAAAAAAACTTTGCAAATCATATGGTACTTGAATCATATAGGTAACAGAGGTGGAAGCCTCATCATCAACTCATCTCATATAATAAACAAAAAAAAAAAATAGAAATAAGTTATCTCCTGCCTCCTGTAGGCAGCAAGTCTCCAGTCTACATCAATATTTTCTTGATCAATTGCTAACAATTCAAAAGAAAACTTGTTGCAACAAAAAGTTAGTGGGACTAGGGGAGGCTCAGATTTGCAAATGAAGTCATGCTAAAGAAAATGCAACCACATTTCTGGTAGCTATAAATAAAATAAGCTACCAAGGAAACTTAAGCAAAAAGCATTCACTTAAAGTGACTCAGTTTAATGTGAGTAGAAGCAATCATCATAGCCTAAAAAAACAAACAATGAATGCAACAGTAACATTGTGAACATCATGCAGTGGAGGTCACATTCAAAAAAAAAATGAATGCAACAACAACAATGTGAACAACTTACAATTCATGCTCATTAGTGGAGGTCACATTTAGGCAACTTGGTCAAGTATAAAATATTCACAGGCACAGGCACCAAACAAAATCATAAGCAATCAACATAGTTAGCATATTTACTCAACTATAAGTTTGCAAAATGTGCAAGAAAAATCAGTTAGGAATTAAGATGTGGCTGAGGCAGGTGTTATAGTTGGCCTAACACCAACTGCTGGTAGCTCTGAAGCACACAAAAAAAAGTACTAGTAATTGTGGACAAATTAAAAAAATATAACAAAAAGTGATTAAAAAACCAGGCTTAATACCTTTCTCAAAATTCTTTAACTCCTTAATTGCCTCTTCAACTGAAACAAGCTTACCACCTTGTCTTAGCCAATCAGATGTGCAAATCGGTGCTTCCACAATCTTTAGAGTCAATGAACTCCTAAAGACATCAAGTACTCTCCTACTAGTAGTAAAAACACTTTCAGAAGCAACAGTTGAGATGAGAATAGCCAAAACATCACGAGCAAGTTTAAAGAGAATTAGGAATCTCTCTAAATTCAATTTCCACCGCCTCAATACATCGAAGTTCCCATCTTCTTCAACAATTGCTTCATTCAAATATAAATCAATATCACTATTTTTGCTTCCACCTAAACACTCCTCTATTTTATGTTTCTTAAACCTGGCTTTTAAAATAAAACAGAAGTAGGTGCACCAGCGCCAGAATCAGATTGGCTAAAACAAGCAACTCTGAGAAGTAGATGCATTAACAGGTTTGTAACAGGTAGCATAATCTTCAAAAAGTTCATATAAGGCATATTTAACATTACTGAATAAGCTTCCACCTTGTAATTCTCCATCAATTGCATTTAAGGAGAATCCCATGAATTTAATTTTATCCCTAGGATTAAGAATGTTGGCAATGAAAATTAGCATGTTCATTTTTTGTGGGTCACCCCAATACTTGTCAAACTTAGACTTCATGCTAAGTCCCATCTACCTAACTTGCAAATAAGATGATTTTTGCCATTGATTTAAAATGCAGAAAAGGTTTGAAATTTCATTAAAAAAATAAATTAGTAGTAATATATTTTGAACATGAAATTCTCAAAGTCAATTTATAGAAATGCTAAAGAAAATTCACATACTGTTTCACTATTTGCCAGTCCTTAAAACTAGGGACATTCTCACCCAAATCTACCCTAAAACTGAACTCTTGTTCTTAAAAAACTTGAAATGACTTTTCATAACTACATGCAGTCCTTGACATCAAGTATGTTGAGTTCCACCTAGTGGGAACATCAAGTGATAAACTTGATTTGTAGTTAACACCCACCAATTCACTGTATTCCTTAAATTTTTTCAGTTTAGCAGGGGAGTTTCTAACATACCTAATAACTTCCCTTACCCTTTTAATTGTTAGGTTAGCATATTTCAAACCCTCATTAACTACCGGATTAAGAATATGTGCAAAGCACCTCATATGAACATACTTTGCTCTAACTGAGCTCACACCCCAAGTTAGCAATTTCTTTTTAAAATAAGAAATTGTTATGTCATTTGATTAGGCATTGTTTACTGTCACACTAAAACTATTCATTAAACCCAACTCAAGTAAATAGCTTTCTAAAGCTTTGGCTATGTACTCCCCTCTATGTGAAGAAACAAGGACAAATGATATAATTTTCTTGTGTAGCCTCCACTCATCATCAATGAAATGTGCTATAATGCATATATAATTGATTATCTGGATATAAGTCCAAGAATCAGTGGTCAGGTTGACCCTTTTAGAATGTTCTTTAAAAAAAAATTTCATTTTAATTCTCTCATTCACATAAGAAGCAAAACAATCCCTACTAACTGTCCACTTAGAGGGGATCTTAAACCTAGGACATGCTACAGAAACAAAGTTTTTAAACCCCTCCCCTTCAACAAACTTGAAAGGTAACTCATCAATTACTATCATTTTAGTAAATGCAGTCCTAATTAGCTCTTAGTCAAATTTCCAAGTGCCAACTAAGCCTAAAGGTTCATTTCCATTTGCTTCCACCCCATTAGGTTTAAAGGTTAAAAGGGTTTGTCTGGTGTCTTTGCTGTGTGGCTTTTTTTTGCATTGTAACATGTGATTTCTCATTGAAGATGTGCCATGTTTTGTTGAGTTAGCATTAAATTTAGCAGAATAATAAACACACTTAGCTTTTTGTGTAATGCCTTTGCCATCTTTAATCTTCTCAAAGTGCTCCCAAGCCCTCGATCTAGATTTAGTCTCTTTCCTTTTAACAGTACTGTCATTCTGCTTAGTAGTTGCATAATCTATTTTATTTGCTTCCACCTTATTTCGTGATTCAACATCAGGGAAAACACTAGCATCAGGGACAACACCAGCAGCAGTAGTTTGACTGCTACTGGAATTCCCAACATCCATTCTACAACAAAGTCACAAAGCATCACCAGTAGAAACAATAAATATATATAAATAAATATAACATATATTAAATATAAATTCATTCATAAATATAATCTAAATATAAATAATCTCCATTCAAATAATTCAGATATAAAAATAATATTTAACAAATTTAAATAAAATTAAAATTAATATTTACAGATACATTTTGAAGTAAAAAACAATATTATTAGAAATCAGGATTCAAGAGTCATGTAAAAGGACTAAAAATTAAATTAAGCATTAATTATTATAATGACATAGTTAAGTAAAGTAATAGGACTAAAATTAAATATTAAAATTACAATAATATTATAAAATAGTGTTTATTAATTTAAATGAAAATCTTAAAATAGATTTAATTTAAAATTATATTAAAATAGTAAAAAAAAATTTCCAAAAATCAAAACAGACCAACACAGTGAAATAAAATTTTTTAAAATTAAATAAACAACAAACATTTAATTACAAATCAAGAAAAATTCAAGAATATACCTTATATTTTTTGCGAAATGAATACAGTGACAGAAAAGTTAAGAGATCATGCTCAGGCAACACAGATCGAAAGAAAGCAAAGAGATCTTGCTCAAACAACACAGATCGAAACAAAAGCAAGGAGATCTTGCTCAAACAACACAGATCGGGACAACACAAGTAAGCTTCCACCTCTTTTTCGACATAAATTTCATTATATGCATCATCAGCCTCCATAAAAAAAAAACCAACCAAAATAAGTTAAATATAAACAATATTTACAATAAACTTTCAAATAACCATAAATATCACAAAATTTTTACTAGATCATGTCAATAATGGACATGCATGGTTAAAAATCAAGAAATAATCAATTTTTGTTTATCGACATCTAGATTTAACATATGCATGTTGTAGATATGTTTGAGATCTCCATCATCCCCTTTTTGTCACTAAGCAAACAACAAGGAAATTAAAAGCAAAATTAGTGCATATTAGACATCCTCTAGACCGAGAGACTCAAAGATTACTATCGAGAGAGATTGAAAGAGTGACCTAGATATAGATGAGAGAAGTAGGGTTACAAAATAAGGATTTGAAGGAGAAGATTAGGGTTTCAAGGGAAAGGAAGGCGACTGAGGGTCAGGGAAGGAAAAGGAACTAGGGTTTTCTCGAGAGAAAAGCACAGGAGCGGTATAGAAGAATCGAGAAAAATGAGTGATATTTGTTTAGGATTAGGTTTATTGTATATTTATACATATATAAAACAACATAGTATTAATTAGGGATATTCGAAAATTCGGGCGGGTCGGATAGCCAACACCCTCCCCCGATCTGGCTTCACAAAACTGACCATCCTAGACCCGTATCGTCCGAACCCGCCTTGGCCCGATTTCTTTTATTCCGGCCCCTTGACTCAGCCCGGCCAGATTTTGCTCTCCGCTAATCTTTGTTCAAATCTCACGCGTCTAAAAACGACCTTTCTCCACAATATCCGTTTGCTGGTACAAATACTAAGAAACTATAAGACTTAAAAGCAAGAGAGTTCTTTTTCTTCTGCATCATCTCACCCTAACAAGCAATGGAGTTCATAGACGAGGATGCAAGACCCAGATTCGTTTTCCAGTCTCGCCCACTTCCATCTTCCTTTATCGATCAACAAGCCCAGCAAAAACCTCTTAAAACACCACTTACCATATTGATAATTTTCGTATCCTCTTTTTTATTGATCTGTTCTCTTTTCTATCTCCAAACTGAACCTTTTAAATCTATTCTCATCTGGGTCTTTATATCCTTTATTATTGGTCCATTTGCCCCATCTCACATCACTGGAGGTGACATTCGTGTCGGTCAAGGCCCGATCCTTGAGACCCTTGAACAACAACCTGATGAAATCTTCAATGAAAAGAGGGTTCCAAAGAAGAGACCAAAACATATCAGATCTGACGAAACTGTTATGGGTTCAATTCCAGTTGTTGAAACAACAAATGAGTTGGCAATAAAAGAAAGAAAGATTGAATCTTTGGCAAAAAGTGAAAATGGGTTGGTGGCAGATGAGGCAGAGAAGGAGTGGAGTGAAGAGGATCTAGAGATGTTAAAGAAACAGATGGTGAAGAATCCTGTAGGGAAGCCAAGGAGATGGGAAGTCATTGCTGAGGCATTTAAAGGGAGGCATGGAGCAGAGAGCGTGATAAAGATGGCTAAAAAGATGGGAGAGAGGAAATTGGATGATAACGATTCATATGCTAGGTTTTTAAAGAATAGGAAACAATTGGATACAAGAGTTGAAGCTGAGATTAATGGAACAGAGAGCGCTGGTGAAGCAAGGAAAGACGATGATGGAGTTGGGTGGAATGCAGGAGAGGATATTGCTTTGTTAAATGCATTGAAAGCGTTTCCTAAGGACGTAGCAATGAGATGGGAGAAGATTGCAGCTGCAGTTCCTGGCAAGTCAAAGGCAGCCTGTATGAAAAGAATTACCGAGCTGAAAAGGGATTTTCGGAGCTCAAAAGCTAGTGCTGAGAGTTAGATGGAAGCTGGAGGTCTATGGACTGTGACCAAATTTTGAGTTTGAGGCAGCACTGGAGAAGAAATAGGTGATTCTATACATTTCCCTGTTTATTTTTCTGATATGAGAAAAGTTGGTGCAAGTGTTACAGGTTTTGTTTTAAGCATTGTGATTTCTATATATGTTGCAATATCTTATCATACAATTCAATGGCCATTTGGTAATTGCAATTGTCTTGGATAAAGTAAATTTGGTGCTATTGTCTGGTTTATTAGTTTGAAAATTTAGCATTCAATATATTATGGATTATCATTTCTTTGATAGCGTAGCAGACAAAACTGAGGATTCTAAAGCGTTAATTTAAAGTTGCATGATATTTGTAATCCTGCCTCCATATATGTAGCCAATGATTTGTTTTGATATTAGGACACATGGCATGGATGTAAAATCACATTTTGAACAAAGTTGTCTCTTCCCATCAATTTGCCTTGAAAGATTAAAATGCTATTTTATATGCTGATTTCTTTTGCTTCTTAGATATCAAACTGCACAACTTGGAAAGCTTTCTGCTAGAAATCATTGAGATGCAAATTTAGAATGTACTAGTACTACAGATTTGGATTGGATAAACAGTTCTGCTTGAAAAATCTGTCGAGAAGAGATTTCAACTGGTTAACTCTTGTTTTCTTCCAATCCAAAATTATAAAATGAGCTTTAACTGAAAAACTCAAAGAGTTTGTTTCCTACAAATTGTTTGAGGAAAATGCTTAAAGTGATGAATATCAACAAATACAATCTAGCTTTGGTTTAGTATGGCCATGATGAGATAAACCTTTTTAACAGTGATTTGCTGGTAGTATAAAATGTATGGTCTACATGATGTAGTTAAACCACTGTTCATTCATAAATGTAGTCCATCCATTATGTGAGAGAGCACAATCGCTCTCTCTCATTGTGTTTGTGTTGACTTTTGACCTTTAACCTTTATTATTGTCTTTAATTCCTTGGTAAACCTGTTTCTTTCTTGAAAACAGGTGCTACATCCCATTGCTGATTCAATTAATATAAATAAGAAAGTATGGGACATGTACTTCAGAGATATTATCCCAAGATTGGTGAAGGATGGAAATGATGGAAATTCTGGATCAACAGCTGTTTGCGACACAATCTGCCTGCAGCTAATCATTTTTAACTGATTAATCCACTTCGTTATCAATTGAACACCCTCTGTATGAATATTGTGTAATAATTATAACCTTAGTACAAATTGTCATATCTACACCATCTCTGATATTTCAAACTTGTGCAATTTAAGTCCTTGATAATATCTTTGCCTCTCTGCATGTCTGTCTTTTTCATGCTATTCTGTTGTTTGTGCACTGTAATTGTGATATTGTTACCCATTTGGTTGGATTCTGCTCCTTTTGTGAGGGAAAATAATTCATATATTTGAATGGATGTATGTACATATATTTGCTCCTGTGCATGTATGTATGTTTTCTTTTTTATCTGTGTTAAAATACATTTTGAGTCAATTTTGATTTTGGCTCTTTATAATGCACTGCACAGAAATGCATTGTAGATTTTTATTTTTCAAATATGTCTGTCATTGTTGTTTTATCTCTGCCCAGAGTTAAGGACAATGGTAACACTTTCGTTGCTTTAGTTTGACTCCTGAACTCAAATGATATTTCTTCCCCCAGCCAAACACTCTTGGCAACTACTCTTGGCTATAGTTATTAGTCATCTCCTCTTCCATCTTAAAGTAGAACTTCAAATGCTTACATTTGCTAAAAGTGGACGTCAGGATAAGTCTGTTCCTATCATAATCTCAATCTGAGATCATTTTTTTTATTTCCTTGATCTGTGTAATATATGTTGATGATTACTGTGAAGCACATGGGTAATCTCTCCATAGATCTGTGAACCAAAAGTCTTGCTTGAGTTTTTGACTAAGGGTTGGAATATTGCATTAGCTGTGTTCCTGGCATCGCATCCACTCAAAGAGTTTGGGTCTCCCAGAAGAACACCATCTCAAATTCAATATGAATGTCTTCTTTGGTCTGTTATGCATTCAAATATAAAGTGTTCTTATTGGTCTCTGAAATAGCTTAATATGAATGTGAAATTTTGCTAATTTTTTTTCTTTGCATAGCATGTCCATGCATAATCTTAATTTATGTTGTTGGCATGGAAATTCCTAAACATTTTCACAAGAATGATGTTGTGATGCTCCAATTCATTTTGTTGTTGAATCCTGCATTGTTTGAATTGCAATGGCCATTTAAGCACCTAGGACTCCTGAAATCTTGGTAACACACTTGTGTGGATTAAATAAGGTTCATATGTTTGATATTATTTTCTTATCTCATTAGGTTAGACGATACAGTGGCGTGCTATTGAACAAAATTTATAGGCTAAAGTCCTACATTACATGCAACTATTTAAATTTGATGTACAATGAAATCAAGCTAAAAATACAAATCTGAAGACATTTTTTTGTACCTTTTGTTAAAGAACTGGATGTCAAATAAAGAAAAAAAAAGGAACCTTCCAAATTGCTTAGACTTTCATCTGTGTGTCAGAAGTATGACATTTGCTAACGGACTTTACTCACTTGGGGTGTTGGGGGGTGAGGTGGAATAGAATGTGAGAGAGGGCTGATGGAAAGACTAAAGAGAGAGGCCTAGTAAAGTAGAAGAACAAAGATTAAAAAACTTTTGAAACCGAGAGGAAGAGGAAAAGAAGAAAAATTTGGGTGCTGCAGTCTGCTTGAGTGAGAGAGAGAAAGAGCAACCTTGGGTCAGAACTACATTGGTAGTTTGCTATTTCAACTTCCTTATTTCAAAATTTCATGCCTTGCACCAACTTTCAAAAGCATATTGGCCCTTTTGTCCTAAAGCGTGCTATCAACAACATTGACCGAATCACTAAAACCATACACATCTCTGTTTCAAGTGGCATACTTTTTCATCAATTCACAGATCAGCACCCCTTTTTAGATGCACTGGCTATTGGAAGCTGAGCTGATGAATACTTCAGTATTATTGTGATTACAGGTTCTGTCAAAAAGAATTCATTATGGAAAATTTGTAGCAGAGGCCAAATTTCAAAACTCCCCAGATGCCTGTAAAGCAGCCATTAGAGCACAGGCATGTCTTACTCAGACTGGGATTGTGTTAAATATTTGCATGATTTCAGACTCGTATTTTATGTATGCTCAACATAATGGAAGTTCCGAAATGTGCAGGATAGGGATCGATTGATGGAGTTGCTGACATACAAAAAAGTTGAAGAGGCAATCAAAAAAAGAGTGGAAGTAAAAGCCAAAACTTTTGGGCAAGAGGTGACAGCACTTTGTGAAGAAGATGGTACTGAGCCAGCATACAAAATAGAACCAACGACGGTTGCGGATTTATATGGAGACTGGATCATGCCATTGACAAAAGAAATTCAAAGGTTGGATTAAATTTACATAGAGCAAGTTTTCCAATATCCTCCTCCGCTATAGTGTATTTTGCTTGTAATTAAATTAAACATGCGTATTAAGGCAGCAGAGACACAAGATTACATGTAAAAAAATCACCTACAGTTGCCAGTTGAGATTGAAAAAATAATTGGTGCTTTGCATTTATCCAACATCCTGGTCCACGGAAGATTTCATGTATCTTCTAAGAAGTGCAACTGCTTTGTGACAAAACAAGCCCTGGATCCTTTTGTCCCCCAAAACAAAGCTGAAGCGTTCAGAAAATTTTTAAGATGCTTGAAATTTTTAACTTGGTTTTAAATGTACAATCTGTTATCCCAATATTTTTACAGTTGAGAGGGTGGTGTTTCCTTGAAATTGAAAAAGCTATTTACATTAGGGTCTATCTCGAGTTGGCAATTAATGGGGCAGGGTGGCATAGCATGTTAGAGCATATCAACAAGAGTCATATTTGAGGAGGGTGGTCCAAAAAAGGAATCACTATCCTGCATAAATATTAAATCTCAACTCTTGTTCATATGTTCAAACATCTATTTGTAATAAAGCAAGCTAAAAATGAAAATCTAAGATT
>CATIWM010279769.1:0-14550 GCA_949671775.1 Mallotus repandus
TGAATTACATTATATATATATATATATATATATATCGTGCAGTCTTAGTATATGACATATGTAACTTTATATTTGAGTGTCTATAAATATGCTACAAAAATTATTTAAAAATTTTATATTTTAATTTAACTAAAATGCATAAAAATTGAGATATCAAGTTTAAAATGCAACACATACATGTAGCACCAAAAATAGTAAAGAAGAGAAATTGTATTAAACTGAAAGTAAGAATTACAAACCTAAATTATAAAAGGATCTCATCATAAAATTCCTCTTTTTTTTTATTACATTAGAAGGGAGCTAATGTTAACCAGATTAACATAAACGTGGGAATGCTACACCCACTTTATCTTGAAACAACAAATGCTGAATACAAAATGGGGCAACTTGAAGATGATGCACTCCCTACTCATTTTTGGTTGCTAGCTCCACAAGCTGGTCTATACAGTCCATGAATAACTTCTAAGGCTTCAACTACTAGCACCCCACAGGACCCCAGATTAACCATAAAACCTGAAACCCATTGATCATTTGCATTGCGCAAGAGACCTCAGGCACTGGCACTTTGATCCATAGCTAACGTGACTTCATATGCATTAAGTTTCATCCACCAACTCTTGGAGGCTGCCGACAAATCATTCTCTTAGTTCGAACTATCATAGATCAGCGGGAATGCTTCATCTCCATACTTGCCACCTTAAAAGTATGAACTTAGGCTCTAACGCCTGCAAGAATTTTGGGGTTGGAACATAATCTTGAGTAAAAAGAATATTATTTCTCATAGCCTAGAGATTCTAGCATATTATAGCAAAAATAAAAAGCCATTCTAGGTCAGATTCTATGGCCAACTCACTTCAGATGTTAGCTAGCATCCAATTATCTTTAGAGAGGGTGAAAAACTCCTCCAATGCCATGGTAGGAACAATTCTTAACCATGATTCCTTAGCATACCTACAATCTCGAAGCACATGAATGCTGGACTCATCATGAACACCATAAAAACCTTAGTCAAATGGCGTCTTTTCCTTTCCATATTGGTTAATAAGGCCCCATGCATGCACAACGTCTGATATGAATCACATGCAAGCAATTCAACCACTTGAACAAATGGAGCTAAAAGAGCATTCTGAAGACTATTCACATGAAGCTAAGTCAAAGTTTGATGAACCTTGTTTGAATTATGAAGATGATGCTTTAAATGATGATTTAAAGATACCTCAAGGTTAAGCAACTATATTGCAAGTAAAGAAGTTTAAAGAGATATCGTATGTAAAAAACCTTAAAGGGGCTTTACAAGACTTTATGAAGAATATTTGGGCTAATCATGCACATGAGAATCCAATTCATTTTAATGGCTTTTGTGGAAGTCAAATTCAAGCTAAATGAGTTTTATTCAACACAGTGGAAATCCAAGTTTTTTATGATTGTAGATAGGTTTGTCTGAGGCTTATATACTTAGCTTATTTTGGGCTAAATCATGTTCGAACCTAATTCTTTGTTAGAATTTATTTTTAGACTTTAGTTAGGATATTTATGTTTTGAGGCCTTAATCCATGTTAAATTCGGCCTAAATCATTTAGGATAAGTTTTCTTTACATTAGGATAAGTTTGCATTAGTTTTAATTACTTGTTTCCTACTTTAAGAAGGAAACCTTAACTAGTTAGGAATCTTTAGCCTTAAGTTACTTCCTTAGCATTATAAAAGGGAGTTTTAAGTACATTATTTGATAAGTTTTATAAGTAATATTCAGATTAATTGAGCTAAAATTGATCTAAAGCATAGATTACTTGTTTTTCCTTATTCATAAGAGAATACAAACCTGAACTTATCAAAGGAGTTAATCAAATCTTTGTGGCATTCAAAATTAGAGTTTAAGTCATCTAAATACACTAAATTTTAATCTTTTCAATCATTTAACTTGTTCCTAGAATCTTAGGCAAAGTTATTAAGTTTTGATTGTATTTCATCGAAGTAAATCACGACTATCGTTCCATGCGTTTGTTGAAGTTCATTCATAATAACGTTAGCCATAGCCACAACCACAAAAATTACCTCAATCAAATCTTAAAATACCTTTATATATATATATTTTATCTAAAAATTCAATAAATATCTATAATAATATATATAAATGTACGAAGGGGGACAAATAAAATTACAAAATATTTTCATTCATTATTAAATAAAATTTGGATAATATAGTCATTTACAAATAAAAAATAAATTAAATTATTTAAAATATAATTCTAATTTAATTGAAATTATATTTGCTACTCTAATTAGGTTAAGTTCTATTTTATCTCTAATAAAAATTAAATTAATTAAAATGCGATTCTAAATAGAAAGTGTGTTTCCTATTTTAATTAGGTGAATTCCTATTTTAATTAGGTTAACTTCTATCTTATCTCTAACAAAAATTAAATTAATTAAAATTTTAGTTGTGATTTTGTTAAAAATATGTTGGTCCCCCTTCTTGCTCAAGAATCTTTAGGAGTTGTTCAGCTTTCTCAGTATATTTTACCATACTCGATTCTTTGACATAGTAGATCCCTTTTATTTGATTGACGACTAATTATGAATCTGAATGGATTTTAAGATGCTCATCCCTGACTTTTAACGCAACTTTAATCTCGTTATCAAAGCTTTATAATCGATAACATTATTCATAGTGTTGTACTTTATTCATAGTGTTGTACTTTATCTGAACCGCATATTTGATTATAATTTCCATGGCCCTATCAAGACAACACCAGCTCCAGACCTTTGTGCATTGGATGCATCGTCTATGTATAACTTCCATTCTGAGTATAATGGAGTAACAATGTCTTCCACTGTCATTTCTTGGATAAAATTCTGCCTGAGATTGTGCTTTTATTTATTGTTGGGATTCATAGGAGATGTCTAATTCTCTTAGTTGGCCTGACTATTGTACTAAGCGTTCGAAAGTTTCTAGCCTTTGCAATATTTTCCTCAATGGAAAATTTGTTCTGACGATGATGGCATGAGCTTGAAAATATTGTCTCAGTTTTTGGTACATATGGATTATCGAATTTTTGAACCTCTGAACACTTTGCTGACCTAATATACCGAGCTTTAGTGACTGCCCTCTTCTTGTACAAGTACTGAGGCGATAGATTCATGCCCGATTAAGAGGTATAAATAGAGAGCTTCTCTAGAGATTGGTTTATTGAGCAATGGTAGGGAAGATAGGAATCTCTTTATCTCTTCAAAAACTTCTTGGCATTCTTTATGTCACTCAAATTTCTTTGTATTCTTTGATGCTCTGAATAATGGCAAACATCTTTTGGCTGAGCATGATATAAATCGAATGAGTGTTGTTATCTTGTCACTGAGATTTTATAGTTCATTCAGAGTTATCTGGGCCTTCATGTTTAAAATGGCTTCCATCTTTTTTTTTTTGGTTTGCATCGATTCCTCTATATGAAATCATGAATCCCAAGAATTTCCTAGCTTTCACACCAAATACGCATTTGTCTGGATTTAGCTTCATTTGATAGTGATCCGATATCTTCAAAATCTGATCAAGATCTTCAGAATGATGTTATATGTTTTGGGTTTTGACAATGATATCATCCACATTGACTTCAACATTTTTTCCAATATGATATTTGAAGATGAAATTCATTAGCCTTTGATAGGTTGCACCAACATTTTTTATTTTTAAGTGAAAAGGCATGACCTTATAATAATATAATCCTTCGTGAGTAATGAAAAATGTCTTTTCCTGATCTTCTTGTTTCATGGGAATCTGATGGTATCCTTGTGCAACATCAATGAAACTATAGAGACTGCGACGGGCTTTTGAGTCCACCAACTAATCAATTATTAGTATGGGTAACTATCTTTAGGGGATGCTCTATTTAGATAAGTGTAAGCCACACAAAACATGTACTTCCTGTTAGGTTTCTTAACCAACACGACATTAGCTACCCACTTTAGATGAGTAACTTCTCTAATGAATCCTGTGTCTAGCAGCTTCTTCATTCCTTCAGTAATTATCTTCTGCCTTTTATAGGCAAACTTCCTCTTCTTATGCACGATTGGCTTTATACCAAGATTAACATTCAGATTATGTGAGCCAACTTGAGGATCTATTCCCACTATCTCAGATGCTTTGGAGATAAAAATATTCAAGTATTTTTTGGGTACTTCATTTATATTTTACCTCACTTTATTGCTCAGCTCATTGCCAACTTTCACTTATTTTTCACTTTCTAGTTTGATCGTTTGTACTTGATCAACCAATTCTAGCTTGGCACCTTGTTTCTTCTCTTCTAATGAATCTAAAGGAAAAGCTTCCATCTGACTTCTCGTAACTAACTGATAACATTGTTTGGCCATAGCTTGATCTCCATAGATAGTAATTACTCAGTCTTTTGTTGGAATCTTCATAGTCAGATATCTGATACTCGTAATAACTCCAATTTTATATAAAATTGGTCTCCCAATTATTTCTTTGAATTTTAAAGGGACATTAACCATATTGAATGTGGTTTTTATGGCCTTTATATCTATATATTCTCGGTTATCGAATTCTATTACAAGCTTTATTGTCCTTATTAGACGTGTTGTTCCTCCACAAAAACCTATGATGAGATTATACATGACCTTTAAATCAATTACCAAGCCTCTCATTGCCTGATAAACTCTCTAAGACAGCGCGTTGACGACGCTTCCATCATCAACTAGCAGCCTCTTCACCAAGTAATTATTAATGAAGGCACTTATGACCAATGCATTATTGTGCAAGTGCTAGACATGTCTCCCATCTTCTGCGCTCAATGTAATCACTTGATTAAGTTTTGTTGTAGGGTACTCTTCTTTTCGAGTCTTTTTTTACCTTTTTTCAGATAAAGAGTCTCCTTCGACAATCATATTAATTATATAGGCTACCTCATTTCGGGCATTCTTTTGATCTGGTTTATCCTTATTCTGATAATTTAACTCCTGATCTTTCCTGATATTGTCCGTAAATCTTCTTAGCTTTCCTCTCTAGACAAGTTGCTTAATTACTCTTTTTAGGTCTTAGCACTCTTCTGCATCATGCCCATAATCTCGGTGATATTGGCATTAGAATCATCAATTATGTGTTCATGATTTAAACAAACTTAACCTTCTAGCTGGAGGTATACCAACTTCATTATGTCTTATCCATATTAAGATTTCTGATCTCAGAGCATTTAACAGTGTGTATTTCTCAATCTCTCTTCTGAATCCTTCCATTGATTTTATAAACATGTTTGGTGAAGTCTGGGATTGCCTTGATATTATCTTTCTTCTTTCTTATAAGGAGGCTTCTCATCTTCTCGGCATATCTTCCTGTCTTTATCCAGGTCTATATCAGCTTTGTTGCTATAGCCATTACTTTAGAGAAATTTTCATGATTTTATCTCGTAACTTCCCTAACCAAGTACCATTTTTATTTCCTCGATGGCTACTTTGTCACTCAGATTCTCGATTTGCATGGCTACTTTGTTAAATTAATCCAGGTAGTTCCTTAAGGATTCATTGGCTTCTTGCTTGCACATGAGCAAATCATTAATACTCTTGGCATAAGGAATATTTATGATGAACCAAGAGTAGAATTGTTTGACTAATTCCTCAAAAGACAAGATTGAATTCTTCGGTAACCAATGAAACCACTTCTGAGCTGTCTTGGGAAGTGTGCTTGGAAAGACTCAACATAATATATCATCATTAACATTTTAGAGCATCATCTTTGTTCTAAATGATGATATATGGTTAATTTGATGTCCAATACCATCGTATTGGTTCGATTAAGGTAACTTGAATTTGTACGGGATTTCAGTCCTGATGATCTTGTTAATGAATGGCGCAGTTCCATCCAAGATACACTTATCTTTTTCACTTAGCCTTGTCTAGGCTTTTTGCATAGCTTCCGAGACAATTCAGAATCATCCAAGGCTGGGATACTAGTACTGGACTCAATTTCTCGATCATTAGCCTTTTCACCTTTTACATTTACATCTCTGAGATTCTTAGTTCTAGTAGGTGGTTTTGCTGTGTTATTCGCTGGTGCTTCCCTTCCAAGACTGTTAATTCAAACTAAAGCATTTAGTTATTGTTGCATCTAATTCATCTGAGCTCTAGCTTCTATGTATAATGGAGGTAGATTGAGTGTTTGGGTAATAGTGTTTAAGTCAGGTGTGCTCATAATAGGGATTTATGGTAAGCTTGGAAAAGGCACAAAAGATTGGTCTATTTGTATGCAATAACAGTGTGTAATAGGGAAAGGTTGTCCCTTTTAAGGGATTTGACCAATTTTGGGCATTAGTTGGGGGTATGAAGGGTTCAATGTGGGGAAATTAGGATGAGGATCCAATTTGTTATGTCAAAGTGATTAGATCAGGCTAAGTAGTTGTGGCTATCACTTGGGTTGTAGGAGGTGGACTGGATGCCATGGATGTCTTTAGAATATCTCAAATCAAAGGGCAATAATGGTTTTGATATGAAAGTTTCCCACAGATAGCGCCACTTGATAACTCATTTAGGAATCCGTCGAATCTTGTACACAAGCTAATCAACAAAGAGCAAGGTGAATGTGTGGGGAGATTCCCATAAACACTTTGATGCTTAAATTAGTGAGGATCTTGAGAGAGAAATAATAAATGTAAAAGGTTTTGTGTGTGTAGAATGTTGATAATGAATGAATATAAGAAACATGGGGCGCATATATAGGGAAAACATGATGAAAACCTATTATAATTTGGACTCTTTATTGATGAGAATCTTTAAGCTCGTAAGACTTTGTCTCTAATGAAGTTTATCATTCTTCCTTTAGTTGTCATTTCCTTGGAGGGTTGTAATCCTAATTAAAATAGGATTTAGATGTGGGGTATCATAAATTATTTTTGTTGTAGTGTTAGACTACTAAATAGAGGGTGTTTTTGATAGATGGGAATAGGGGTGAGCACGGATCGAGAAAATTCGACGATTTAATATCTTTGAAAACATACTAAAGTTCGAAGATTTTAAAAATAAAATCTTCAGTTGCAGTACCAAATTTAAAAATCTCTGTACCAATACCACCCCTTTTTTTTAGATGATTCAGTATAGAGATTCTGGTCTTTCATAATAGATCAGCATGGTACGGTATGATACAGTTGAAAACTAGAATTTGGGAATTTCTGTTATATACAAATTTATATTATTGATTGAATTCATGTTTATTACCAATAAATGAATAGTAAAAGTTTGTGTATGGCTATACTTTTTTGTATAAACATATATTTAATACATATTTCCGGCACAATTATTTTGTATGCTTAACCTATATTATATATATTTTCAGCAACCGTGTGTGTGTATATATATATAAGTTATTAAATATAATAATGACAATATATTTTAATTAATAAAAATAACCATTTTCTTGTTTTTGTTTGTAATGGCAATACTTACTTTAATCAAAATGACAAAATTTTTAACAAAATTACGCTATTTTGATTATCTATAATATATGTCAATATATTAATATACAATAAAAACAATAATTATAATAATTTTATTCAGCTCATTAATTTTAAATAATATTAAGAAGATTAGATTACTTACGAAAAATAATAATTGATAAGTTATCAAATATAATAATAATAATAATAATAATAATAATAATAATAAATAAAATAAATTATACAATTTGAAATCATATAATGTTAATTTTTATTTTCATATTTTTGGCTTAAATTGAAATATAATGGACATTCCACATTTTTACTTCTTGTATATAATAATAATAATTCTCTATGAATCCAGATTTATTTTGTTCTCTCTCAATGAGAGCTTTCTTTCTCATTGAATAAGAGTTTTTGTGTGCTCTGTTTTTTCTTTCTTTCTTTAAGTCTTCGGCAGCTATGGAAAATCACATGGCGAATCTTAATATTGCTATGGAAGAAGATGAAGCTTTTAATTTTGAGGAGCAGCAGATAGTTCAGAAGGAGGTTTCATATGATCTGTGTTTAATGGGTAGACTTTCGGCTGATTGATCGATTAACTTTGATGCGATGAGGAAGAGATTAGCCTCTATTTGGCGGCCTGTACCGGGTCTTCACATCAAAGAGCTTGATGATTCTCATTATCTATTCAAATTCTTTCATCACCTGGATATTCAACGTGTCTTTGATGGTGGTCCATGGTCATTCGATAACTACAAATTAGTTTTACATCAGTTGTAGGAAGGTGAGACTCCTATGGAGGTGGTACTGAATTCTGTAGATATGTGGGTGCAAGTTCACAATCTTCCGCATGGTTTTATGTCTGAATCAGTTAGTGTGAGATTGGGAAATTTTATGGGTGAGTTTGTTACTTATGATCATGACATTAATAATAGTGTTTGGCATTCTTTTATGCATCTTAGGGTGAAGATTGATACTACTAAACCATTGAAGAGGTGGAAAAAGATTTGTAGACTAGGCGGAGCTGAATCTGTTGTTAACTTCCAATATGAACGATTAGCCAATTTTTATTTTTTTGTAGTTTAATGGATCATATTGATAAATTTTGTGAACTGGCATTCAATAGTTCTGGTGCTGAAATTTCTCGACAATGGGGGCCATGGCTGCATGCTTCTTCTCGGCGTTCAGGTGACAATTTTGGTGAGAAGTGGTTGCGTACAGAAGATGGAGAGTGTTTGTTTGGTAAGATAACGGATACACATATCACACCACATCTTCAAGATATAATACATTTGGAAAAGGGGAGTTCCAATAGCCAAATCTCATCTCATCATCCACGTAATTTTGATTTTCAAAAATCAAAAGGTATTCAGTTACAAGAATTTGGGCCTCTTATAGTTGAAGATAAAAAGAAACGCCGAGCTAGGCTTTTATCCGATGGTGCTGCTGGTTTGACTACTATTTCTAACTTTGGGCCTAAGCATTATGGGTCTTCAAAATCCATACTTATTGATGATTAGCTTGGTCATAGTCAGAAGGTGATTACTGAGTAGGAGTCTGAACATGATTCGAACATCAATTCAGAAATATCAGCGGGACTTGGTTTTCAGGCCTGTCGAGAGCCATTAGTCTAATTTACTGGAACTGTCGAGGCTTAGGCAACCCTCGTGTAGTTCATGCTCTTGGGGATTTAATCTCCCGTAGGCCTCTATTGGCTTTCTTAATAGAAACTCTTATTTCTTGTTCTAGGATTGAAGTACTGTATAATAAATTTGAATTTGCTAATAAGTTTTGTGTTGACAACATTGGTAGGAGTGGAGGTTTAGCAGTCTTATGGAGTGATGATTTTGCTGGTTTGGTTTTTGGTTTCTCAAACAATCATATTGACATGCTAGTGAACTTTGGTTTTGGTGGTGAATGGCGTTTAACCTATTTCTATGGTTTTCTTGAACAAAGCCGGAGGAGAGGGATTTTAATGACTTACTTTCAAGTGTAGATAAAGAAGGTACCATTCCTCTTCCTGAATGGCTATTTGCAGGTTTCCGTTCGACTCTTCTTGATTATTCATTGTTGGAAATTGATATAGTAGGTGCTGGTTATACCTGGGAATGAGGTCGTGGTTCGGACAGATGGGTTCGTGAGCTTTTGGACAGAGCTTTTGCATTGAGCTCTTGGTTTGATTCTTTTCCCAACTGTCATCTTCATGCTTTAACAACAGTTATTTCAAATCATATTCCCTTATCTCTTTGGTTGGATTCTTCTATTGTCCAACGCAAGGCTCATTGTTTTAAATTTGAGAATGCTCAGTTAAAAAGAGTTAATTTTATTAATGCAGTTACTGGTTTTCTTCAATAAATTGCTCATTCCTATCTTTCTAAAAAACTTAAAGATGTTTCTGATTTTCTGCTTAAGTGGGGATGTGACTTTAATTCTTAATTTAAAAGTAGAATTACTGAATGTAAAAATAATATTCTCAGGCTCTAAAATGAAATCGATGCTGATGCTATTTCTGAGTACAAGCAGTGGAAGGATCGTCTTTCAACTTTTTTGGAGCAGAAGGAGCTTTTTTGGAAGCAAAGGGTGAAAATTTTTTAGTTAGTAGAGGGTGATCATAACACTCACTTTTTTCATGGCATGGCTTCTTCAAGGAAGCGTTCCAACAAAATTAAGGCTCTCCGAAATGGTTCAGGTGATTTAATCTCTGATAAGAATTCTATGCAAAATATTGTCAGCGATTATTTTTTAGATTTATTTTCTCCATCCACTTTTCCTAATGATGAGTTCTTTAGTATGGTTTCTTCAGTTGTTTCTCTAGAAGAGAATGAGTTGTTAATAGCACCTTTTACTCTAGATAGGTTTTCTATTGCCACTAAGTGAATGCATCTAGATAAAAGTCTGGGTTTAGATGGTTTGAACCCTGATTTTTTTTCAGAAGTTCTGGCATCTTTTAGGGGAGGTTATTTTCAAGACATGCATTGGCTGGTTGGAGAATGGGTGTTTCTGCAAGGTTTGAATGATACCAACATTGTTCTTGTTCCTAACATTGCAAATCCAAAGCAGATGAAGGATCTTCATCCAATTGCTCTTTGCAATGTCTTATACAAAATATTGGCCAAAGTTTTAGCCAATAGATTGAACATCTTACTTCTAAAAGTTATTGATGATTTTCAATCTGTCTTCGTTCCTGGTCGAGCAATTACGAACAATGTCTTAATCACTTTTGAGATCCTTTACAGTATGAAGCAAAAAACTACAGGTAAACAAGGTTATATATCTTTGAAGCTTGATGTTAGTAAAGCTTATGATAAAATTAATTGGCAATTCCTTCATTGTATGCTCACAAAGTTAGGATTTCATGAGATTTGGGTCAAATGGTTGATGATGTGTGTCTAAACTATTTCTTATTCAGTTTGTTTGAATGGTGATATGATTGGTCCTATTGTCCCAGGAAGAAGTCTTAGGTAAAGCGATCCATTATCGCCTTACCTTTTTATTTTGTGTGCTCAAGGCTTATCTTCTCACTTGACAAATGTTGAATTGGAGGGCCATATTCATGGAGTGAGAGTTTGTAGAGTTGCGCCTAAGGTTTCTCACCTATTATTCGCTGATGACAGCTTTTTGTTTTTTGATGCTTCAGAGGCTGAATGTTGGAAGGTTAAAGATATTCTTAAGGACTATTAACTTGCTTTTGGTCAAGCAATAAATTTTCAGAAGTCAAGAATTATGTATAGTTCCAATGTTCGTTGGGATTTGCAACAAAAGTTGTCTAGTATTCTTGGTGTGATTGCTCCTCTTAATATGGGTAGGTATCTTGGCCTTCCATCTCTTATTGGAAGATCAAAGTGGGTTATCATTTCTTTTTTTCGAGAGAAGCTTTGGAGGAAAATTCAAAGCTGGAGTTATAAAAACCTTTCGAGGGTAAGTAAGGAAGTTTTAGGCAATTCTGTAGGGCAGTCTATCCCTTCGTATTGTATGGCTACATTTCTTATTCTTATTTTTGTGTATGATGAACTTCAAAAAATGTTAAATTCTTATTTATTGGGTAATAATTCTTATAGTTCTTTGGGTATGAGATGACATAATTGAGATTATATGAGTTTAAGGAAAGAATCTGGAGGTCTTGGGTTTAGGAATTTTAATGGTTTTAATATTGCCATGTTAGCTAAACATAGATGGCAGTTTTTATCCAAACCACACTCTTTGGTGTCGTATATTTTCAAAGCCACCAAATACTTTCCTCAAGGGAATTTTTTATCAACTAAGGTAGGACATAACCCTAGCTATGTTTGGAGGAGTGTGTGGTCTTTTAAAGATATTTTAGACGAAGGGTGTCGCTGGAGAGTGGGCAATGGCAATCAAATCAACATTTGGACATATTCTTGGCTATGAGATAAAGCTAATTTTAAGGTTGACAACATTGTTGATTCGAGTGGTATGGATTTGAAAGTTAGTGAGCTTATTCTACCTGATAGAACTTGGAATTATAATTTAATGCATTTGCTTTTCACTGATGAAGATGTGAGAATTATTGCTGCTATTCCTTTAATGTCAGTGCCTATTGAAGACAAACTTATTTGGCATTATTCTAAGCATGGGCAGTATTTAGTTAAGTCTGGGTATCGTGTTCATATGAAGACCAGGGATTCTACTCATCAACGTAATTCTATGTTTAATTGAAAGAAATTATGGTAGTTGGACATTCCCCAAAAGGTTAAAATTTTTATGTGGTGTTTTGTGGATGGGTTTACTAATTAGAAAAAAGCTAAACCAACGAGGTATTTCAGCCCCAATTCATTGTGCTTTCTATTCTAAAGATGCAGAGCACCTGTGGCATCTTTTTGTTCCCTATCCTTTCGCAGCTAGTTGTTGGGGTGCAGCGGGCATGGAGCTAATGACGGATGGTTTTGATGAACTCAGATGTTGGCTTCGTTAGTACTTTCTCTCTGCCTCTATTGATCATATAACTAAATTTTGCATGATCCTATGGTATATTTGGGGTCAGAGGAATAAAATGGTGTAGGAGGGACATTATTTATCGCCATTAAAAACCATTAATTTGGCTACTAATTATCTTACTCAATGGAACCAAGCTGGTTTTAATTTATTCTCTCATCAACTGCATAGTAGCGCTGGATTGTCTGTGGTTAAATGGTGTAAACCACCCCTAGGCTGGTTAAAATGCAATGTTGATATTTCTTTTTCTAATAGTGGGGTAGATATGGGTATTGGTATGATCCTTAGAGATGAGGCAGGTACCGTTATCCGTGGTAGATGGTTCACAAGGTGGAAGGTATCAGAGGTCCATGTTGCTGAATGTTTGGGCATAAGAGAAGCGATTTTATGGTGTTTACATCTTCAGCTTTCAAGGGTGCAGTTTGAGACTGATTCTCTTCAAGTGGTTAATGCTTTGCATCAGGTTGTTGAAGATGATTCAGAGTTTGGTATGCTAGTTAAAGATTGTTTATCTTTATGTCAATCAAGATTAGATTTTTCTTTTCATTATGTCAAAAGGCTTGCTAATAGTTGTGCTCATGCTTTAGCTAGAGCAGCCCTTTAGTATGCATGTCCTAATGAGTTTATCTTTCCTCCTTTTCTTATCGTGGAAAGTTTATCAGTTGATAAATAAAATCATTTTTTTGGTTTCAAAATAATAATAATAATAATAATAATAATTCTCTTATTTATCATATTTTAACATTAAATTATGTTGTAATTGACATTTCACATTCTTATTTATTAATTGAATTATTTGAAACTTTATTTTCATGTTTTATTCATATTTTTACTTATAATAATAATAATAATTTGTTAGTAATTGTATTTTAAATACAAAATGTGTTCATTTTTATCATATATTATTATATGCTACTTTATATATACAACTTAATAGGACAATGAAAGATATATAATTAAGTTCACTACCATTATTCATATTTATATATAATTCATTAAATTAATATTCGGTATTATATTTAGTTTTCAGATCAGTATGATTGTGGTACTATATCAAATTAGTCACAATTTTTATTTTAGTTCGATTTTGGATTATAATTATTCAGTTTAATATGATTTTAATTTTTTAATTTAGTATTTTTATTCGGTTCGATATTTTTTTTCGTCCTGTGCTCGGCTCGAGTTGGAAAGCCAATGAAGAGAGGGTGTTTTAATAGATGAAAATGAAATAGAAGGATGTGTTTTA
Organism: Mallotus repandus; assembly: GCA_949671775.1. Classification (NCBI taxonomy): domain Eukaryota; kingdom Viridiplantae; phylum Streptophyta; class Magnoliopsida; order Malpighiales; family Euphorbiaceae; genus Mallotus; species Mallotus repandus. Next base: position 13,637 of record CATIWM010279769.1, read on the forward strand.
TTATGAGGAAAACGAAGGGGGATATAGTAATTTTGCGGTAAACAATTCATGTAGGGGATCTGACCAGTCATTACTATAAAAGGCGGTAGGAGTAGGGTTTTTGTTTTCACTGCCTTTGAGAGAACAGAGTGGAGTTACTGCTCTTTGTGCCGCTCTCGTTCCGTTGCGGGCAAATAGCAAATCTATTTTGTTCCTTTCGAACACTTTCTTTGCAAAGCTGATTGCAAATTACATGAAAGGTCTTAATACATCTTCTCTTCTCTACCGTTCTTTAGTTTCTGTGCTTTCGATTTACATATTGTTTTTGTGATTTTTTGTTTTGGAGGCCGATCCAATGGGTTCTTATTATATATAAAGAAAATAAAGCATAAGAACTCAATTTCACCCGGCCAAGAGTTGATTAATTAGGGGCAGCCTCAAGGTTTTACATGTTCTCTCTCATGTTTCAATTCAGGGAACTGCCCTAAATTTCACCTTTTTTTTTTAAATGGAATTTTATATTGTTATGGTGAATTTATTGGGCTGTTGGATCTTAGTTTTATATTAGTTGTTGATTAACAGAATAATGTTCTAAGCTTCTTTTGCAATTGCAAAAAATTAAATGAATAAAAATAAAAATCTTTGCTATTAGAAATTTTGGTCTCTGTGAGTTTCTATGATTTTTTTCAAACCCAGAAATGCTTTTTTTTTTTAAAATAAAAAGTTGATAATTATTATAAGTTTCATATAAGAAATTTTCTTTCTTATGTAATAATTATTCATTCACATCTTAAAAAAAATTATCATTCATTCAAAGAGGTCTCTCTTTATAAATAAAAACTAGAACGCTTTGCTGCGAGAGATATATATAAAATTAAATTTTAGATAAATTTTTTTTATAATTTATTTATCAATTATTAAATTCAGGCAAAATC
>CATIWM010279788.1:0-10479 GCA_949671775.1 Mallotus repandus
TTAAGAATTCAGAGAGGAAAGAACAAGGATACTAAAGCTTAGAGGCTTGTATGTCTCATTCATCAATTAAACTTGGTTTAAATACACAAAAAGCTAATCATAGCTGAATACAAAGAGAATCAAGTTATCTAAAAAATAACAAAACAATAAAAAGCAATTAGCATACTTCTCTGCGGCTCAAATATATAGTGGCTACAAAAAGAGGTGCATTAATTAGCTTAAGCAACTAGCTAAATCAGGATAAGCAATAAAATGTATCTTGCAAGAAATATTTAGCAGCAATTAAGACAAAATAGATTAAGACAAGCTAAAAATATGCTTAATGTCTTAACAATATCACCATGCTTATCCATTATGGCACAAAGAGTTGGACCATACCTTGGCTTTACAGAGTAAAAATCCACTTGTTCAGTTGGAACATCAACTGAGCTGACTTCATCCAGGCTTGTTTGATCATCAACAGTATTAGTGATATGCCCTAGGCCAATTATGTAATGGCCACATTTTGACTTTGTCATATTTTCATTTTATTAATAAGAGGCATTTTTATTATTACTAACTAATTTTAGTATTATCCTTGATTAGTTAATTCTACAAAGATCATCAAGCACATGACTTGATAGTAAAACTCTTAGACGATACTTGAATTCTAATCTAAATATCCCTAGTCGATTATTGTTGTGGGAACAACAATGAATAAAGACTAGTATGAGATTAACTGATGATTAAGTTTTGCTGATCATGTATATGAGATATTAAGCCAAACTCATAAGTACATATTTAGGGAAATGATGTACTGGATCGACCCACTATGAGAATACCACTTGGATTATTGTCATAGGTAATTCTCATCACAGTAGTACTATTTGAGTCCTCTGACATGAGATCACCATGGTTTCGTGCATGATAAGTTCTGTATTTTGACACATCCCTACACCATACTTTAACCGGATGGTAAAACAGGTTGTGATTGAATATAGAATGAGTAGTGTGAGGGATGTGAGTGGGTAAGATGGAATTTGTCCCTCAATGATTTTGAGAAGATATCTGTTGGGCCCCTCGATGAGTTAGACTAAAGAGAAATGCATGGCGATGCTAGAATGATAAAGAGTTATCAGTGTCAGTCTACTTGGGATCGAAAAACAATATGATTGAACAATATAAGGATGACATAATCCATGTCTTATGTTCAATCAAGATACCATGCCATAAAAGGACTATAATACAACTTGGGTAGTTATAATGTCTTGATAGAGACCAATTATGACTTGTGGGTTAAAATGGAAATTTTAGGTCTACTGCCAAAGTTGTGTGAACCTACAGGGTCGCATACTTAGAATAAGTCCAAAGCGGACTTGGGTTAATTAGCCCAATAATTATCTTTATGTAAATTTAAATAAATAAGTAAATAAATAAATATATATATATTTTATATATATTTATTTATTTCTTAATTTATTTAAGGTAATAGTTATCTAAATAAATTAGGAGATAATTCTAATTTTGGAATTAGAATTAAAGTAGAAAAGAAGTTTAAACTTACCAAAATTGTTTTGATAAGTGGAGATATAAGAAACCCTAGAAAGGTTGGCTAAATATATATCTCATTTTCTAGGATTTAGGTGAAGCCTCATTCTCCTCCTTCTTCTCCTACTTCTTCTGTGAAAAGAAAAGCACATATAGAGAGAAAAACAAAAGTGAGACTTTAAGATGCCAATACACCAACTTGCTTTGGCAACTTTATTCATGTGGATACTGGTAGAGAGGCGTGGCTTAATTGGCGGCTTCTAAATCCGACAAGACCTACACACAAATCTCAAGTCAGGGTGTCACCGGAGTGAACCCCCTCTCTTCCTTCCAACATTCTAGCCTTGAATCGTCTTGGTAAGATGTTGGAAACCTTCTCAATCAACCTAATTTGAATTACATGGATCCGGGTTTAGGCTTTTCGTGGTTAAAATTTTATTTTCGCTACGTTTGGATCACGGAAATCCAACAAACAATGCATGCCATATGGAAAACTGAGGCACCTATGCTCTCACTATTTGCTCTTTCTAGGCTACATTCACCTTGCTCCTCACTGTACAATTGAAGAACATGAGTATTTTGAACAGTTTCTTGTAAATGTGTGAGGGAAGGTACCCCTGAGACTTTGCCAACTTCCAACTTCCAGTGTCCTCCATGGGATGACTACATGATGTTCCAAGGCTTTCAACAACCGACTGATCAAGCCCATATGTGCCATCCCCAAGGCATTCTTCAACTGCAGAGTTTGGTTGAACTTCTAGAAAGCCAAAAGCAATGCTTTTCTCTTTGACAGTTGGCCTCAAAGATTTTGAAATTGTCTCCAGTAAGTCTCTTCTCCAATTACTTCTTTGCTCGTGTTTTCAGCATGCTTATTTATAGAACTTCTTTATCTTGTATCAATTTCATCCCTGATGGAATTCGCAACAGTTCCAGAAATTCCCTCTTCAGTAAGGCCTTCATTGACAGCTCTTCCAGTTTGCTGCTCTTCAGGTGATTTCTTATCCAAGGTACATGGGCCTTTAGCTAGAAAGGTACTTCCATTGTTCATGAGGATTGTCTTCACTTTCTCCATCATTCTCCTGTCCTCTAAATTTCATCAAGGAAAAGTCATGTCAGGCAAGGAAAAAAAAAATCTGGGGCTGGTGTACAAAAATCCAACTATATATTTACATAATTGCCTATTTATATTTGATTATTTCTGTTTTTTTTTTAATTTCTGCGCTTCACTTTTTGTTCTAAGCAACCATAATCAGAACATTGTATCCATGTTTTTCTCATCTCCATGCCACTCCAGGTATTCAAGAGGAAATAAGTTGGACGTAGATTTTACTAGAACAGAGGAAAGTTTAGTGATATACATTCAGAGACCCCATGTTTAGAATTGGATCTCTGACATTCAGTAACAGGGTGCACTTCATTAGCACGATTCGAGCGGACGGTACAATCAAAGTTGAAAATGAAATTATTTTTTAATTTATAACAAAAATTTAGAATATATATATTGAAATAAATTATTAGTTCACAACAGTTTATCAAGTCACAAATACATATTAAAATAAAATATTTATTATTAAAAAATTAAATTTATCCATACAACGTGCGCGCATTTGCGACAATCTCTTTTGCACTCTTCAATAGCCCATGAAGAGAGATGGCCATAGATGTCTATAGCTCATGTTTGATGCTAAGGAGTGCTTGTCACTCAGACTCTTTGCAAAGAAACGCTACCCTTTTCGAACTTCAAGAGCTTTCATGTGAATTAACAACAGGAACACCATGAGTGTATAAAGATGTTACGTTACCATCATGATCCTAATGCTTAGGATTGAGGTTGTTTTTCGCTGAATTTACTGCTTTAATGTCCAAAATGCAATGGACATGAGATCTTGAAAACAGAGCAACGGAAATTGTCAAGTTCACACACACAAGTAATTTTCATGGGCATCAATCTTCAATTTCAGTGAGAACCATTGTTTGCGCTCGATCAAATTTTGTTTGCACTACTGTGCAACCTCACTTTATATATATAATTTATTAATGCTTGAAATTTTTTTGATCTTGAACAAATAAACAAATCAACTAAAAATCTAAAGAAAAATAATGGAATCCGAAAGTACAAAATATTCAACAGCCTCAAACAACGAAAAAAAAAAATTTTTTTTTGAACCAGTGAATAATCTTGCCGTGATTGTACATACATATCCATCACAATAATAATATTAATCCCTAAGGAGTATTTTTCTTCTTAAATTTTGTACTAATATTAAAAATAATCTTCAAGCAATATCAGAATCAGACAAGAATAATTTAAATTAAAATTTAAATCCAATCGCAGTTTTGCCTATTTCACTTTTACAACTAAAAGCCATTGACATAAATTCTAAAAACAAATTCATATATTTAGCATTCTTACATGCCAAATTTCATTCGTGAAGAAGCTAAAGATCGGATGAAGAGAAGGACCCAAGTATACACATTAATTAAGCAACACTAATGATACAGACTTTTCCATTGAATAGAAGAAAATTGACATTTCAGAAATAGCAGCAGCTACTCCCCTGACGTCTGACTGGAAAAGAAAAAAAAAGAAAAAAGAAAACAACAGTGATCATTAGTCCATAAATTATAATTTTATTATTCCTTATCCTAATTGAAATACTTAGAAAGAAGAGTTAAAGAGTTACCATGGCAGCCTTTTCTGATAGATGAATGATGAATTTGGTCCTAGATGTGAAATATTCTCTGCAACCTTCTCCCGTGCACTGCTATTCTCACATGAAGCCAATCTGCGGATTTATCCAATAGCTGTCTCCAGAAACGCTTCAAAAGCAAAGTACATGGAACACCCCAGAAGCCAACAATGAATCCAAGCCCCATACCAGCATACAGCCATTTCAGGAATTCATCTCCATCTTCATTTTGTTGACTATCAGTATCAGGTTGTGCAACTTGAATTGCATCATCTCCTGGGCAAGTTTTTGTAAGTGGCGGCCCGCAAAGTGCAGGATTACCAGTAAATGTAGAAGCATTAAAGGTCTGAAGCTGAGGGCCTGAAGGTATTCTCCCTGCAAAGTCATTATACGACAAGTCCAAGGTATTAAGAAAAGTTAGACCAGCCATGCTATCTGGGAGTTTGCCTGATAGCTTATTTTGAGACAGATCAAGTGACTCCAATTGCTTCAGAAAACCAATCTCTCCAGGGACCGCACCGGTCAGCTTGTTATTGGACAAGTTAAGTTGTTGAAGCTCTAAGAGCCTTGTCAATTCTCTTGGAATCTCTCCTTCAATGGTGTTGCTCGAAAGATCAATTATTCGAAACAGCCCCAGATTTTTACCACAAATGTAGTTCCTTCCCTTCCAAAGAACCATTGCCTTGTCCATATATAATTGTCTAGGAGTATAGGAAGTCACAGAATCAAAAGCTGAGAAGGAAAGGTAAAGGCCGATGGTTTTGGTCGGGTTGTGGCGGGCCATGGCTGTTAAATTCTTGAGGCAGCGTGGTATGCTACCATTGAGATTATTTAAGGACAGGTCCAATATTTGAACATTTCTTAATCGGCACAGTTGTGAGGGTATGTTTCCTTGGAACTCATTGGATCTCAGTTTAAGAAATTGCAAAAATGGGAGGCTTTCTCCAATCCAAATGGGTATATTTCCGGATAATTTGTTACCACTGAGGTCAAGAAATCTCAAACGAGTGCAATTCAGTAAAGACAAAGGTAACTCTCCTGAAAAGGCATTGTTTTCTAGATTTAGCGATAAAAGTTTCCAAAGTCGTCCTATGGAGTTTGGAATAGGGCCAGACAGATTGTTATTTGCCAAATTCAAGAACACCAGATCTTGGACATTCATAAAATAAAGATCACCAAGCACTCCAGAAAATTTGTTATTTGAGAGGTCAAGGCAGATCAATGTGCCAGATAGTGAATCTCCATTTGATATCTTGTATCTTCTAAAAATAGATCTAGAGAATTCTGAAGAAATTTCGGGCAAGGGCAATGGACCATTGAAACAATTAAAGCTGACATCGATAATAGAGAATAATTTCTCACTAACCTTAGGTGAGAAATTAGGCACCTTCCCCCTCATATTGTTGTGGGAGATATTTAAAATTTCAAAATCAGAAGACAACTTCCAGAACCATTGAGGAACAGAATCAGAAATTCCGTTATCAGAGATGTCGAGCTCGGAATAATTCTTCTGAAATTGAAGCCATCTGGGAAAATGAGGTCCCATCTTGCAGGATTGAAGTTGTATTGAAGATAAATGAAAAGGAGGTATCCAGTTGAGACTTATATTCCAGCTAAAGGAGTTACCAGACAACTCCAAGTTCTTCAATGTTGACATATTTGAAAAATGGTCTTCGGAGATGACACCATTCAGTGAATTCCACCCCAGATTCAAACTTTCTAAGTTGGACATGCGCCAAATGCTCTTGTCTACCGTCCCATTCAATCGATTACTGCGAAGAGAAAGACTTCGTAAAGAGGCAAATCTTGTAAGATCAGGCAACGAACCTGTTATTTGATTTCCTTTCAAGCACAATTCCTGGAGTGATCTTTGGGTGCATCCAGATAGATTTTTTATCAAGTCAGAAAGCTGCAGGCTGAAATTGTTATTTGATAGAATTAAACTCTCCAATCGACACATATTCCCAAACGATTTTGGAATATCTCCTTCCAATGTAGTATTAAAGAGAAAAAAATTTTCAAGAGAAATCATGTTCTCAAAATCAGCGAGAGATGGACGTTGTAAATTGTTAGAAGAGAGGTCAAGAGATTTGATATTTTGAGTAATATTTGAAAACCATGTGGACACGGAAGGAATTACAAGGTTATTCCCAGAGAGATAGAGAGCAGTAAGAGATGAAGAAGAATTGATAGGGGAAAGAATTAGAGGAATCTCATCGTCATCTCCCCTAAAGCACTCAGATAGGATCAACCTTTCCAGGTGAGGAAGCTTATTAGGAATTTGCAACCAATCATTAGGCCTAAGAAGGTGAGTCCCACCCAGGTCAAGGTAACTTAAAGAAGAAAGCCGAAAAAGCCATTCAACATTCCCAATATCGCTAAAATCATTATTATTTAAAGAAAGAGAGTGCAAGCTAGAGAGGTTTCGAAGCATAGATGAAATGGTACCGCCAAAATAAGTATCAGAGAGATACAGATACTGTAACTTAGGGAAGGAACCATTGTCAGTATACGGGAATTGACTGCCTCCGAAATCATTAAAACTTAAATCCAAGTAAGTAAGATGTTTCAATTCATACAAGGAATCACTCGTCTTACCTCTCAGCGGCATACCGTCATGTGGAGAGATATCAAGGCTTGTGATTTGACCTGTTAGGCTGCTGCAAGTAATTCCTCTCCATTTACAGCAATCTCTTTTGTCATCTTCGCTTCCCCAAGAAGAAAGATGGCCGTCGTTGTCAATAAGCTCATCTTTGATCTTCAGCAGAACTTGTCGCTCACTTTCTATGCACCCAACACCACTTTCATTTCCGAAACCTCGGCTGAATTCAAGATCGGCAGGTTTTATGTGCATAAGGAACAAGAGCACAGCCAGCACATTAACATGTTGAAGCAACCTCTTCTTATGAGTTAAAATCACCATGCTATAATTGTTTAGAGAAACACAAAAATACTTATTACTGTCTACTATCATTGTGTTAAGTTCATAGAGGAATCTACTGTGCTTTTATAGCTCAAATGCAATGTCGTCCAAGTCTTCCAGCATTAACGACTATTTTTGGGTGAAATTATTTTTACATTTTCATCACTTTTGACGGCCATAAAAATTAAATAAATAAATCGATAGCAATAGGAGTTAAGAAATTTTCCAAGAATGTAGTGCAGAGCCAAATGGTAGGAAGCCTATTTGGAGTGAAATACACGCTGCTAGTGATGAAAATTCCACCACAATCTTCTCCCGTTCACTGACTGCTATTGTCGCGTGCATGTTGCCAATCTATCAATATGTCAATCCGTCCTGACATTAAAGATCAAGCATTGCGATGTGTCCTGTCAAAGCAACCCCAACAAAAAAATGTGAATGGACTGAAGGAACATGTTTTAGTTAGTTCACAACTGGCGTCCTTGGGCTCTTTGTAGTTCCCAGCAGTTTCCTATGAGTGATGAAATCAGTGGCAGCAACCATAACTTTTTACATATACAATAGAAAAAATTGATAGCGCCCTCATCAACCTTTGATAAAGTAGTAGAATAACCAACGTGACAAAATACTTTATTTTCATATATTTTCTGTTCTATCTGAATTTTTTATTTTCCCAATCTCAATATTTTTGAATCAACAAGAAATAGAAGATTGAATTTCTGGTGTTCTTTAGAATCAACAAACTTTCAATTATTTATCCATTATATTTATAGGTTTCCACCACGTCAAGCTGTTTATAGAATATAAGCTATATGTCAATGCCTTCACCAAATGGTAGCACATCAGTGGAAGACCCACTGAGCTTTTATACAAGAACATTTCATAATGGAAAGTCTCATATTTCATAAACCAACGTCGGTCATGAAGTGCAAACTGGAGACTAGTCTTATACCTAATGTACTACGTGGTCATCTCTTATTTGCCCAAAAAAACAAATGGTCAATGCATTTTTTTTTCGTTGATGAGTCCAACTCATTCGCAACCTCTCTGTAGGACCATGGAAATTAAAGCAAAGAAAACGATGAGAAAAAAATACGGGGGAGTCGCTTACTTGTGTATGAAAAGAAATTTTTGTGAGTGCATTTTTCTTCCGTTGATTAGTCCAACTCTTTCACAATCTCTATGTAGGACCATACAAATTAAAGCAAAGAAAAAATAAGAAAAAAATAAGGGAAGTCAATTCCTGTGTATAAAAATGTTTAAGTTCATATGATCTCTCAATTTACTTAAGAAAAAAAAAAGTTAAAGAAAAAAAAAAGAGAAAGTCACACAAAGCGGACATTGCATGGTAACTTCATCCAAATATAACAACTGCTATTAGATGATTGTAAGAAGCTCCATTTTATGGTGCAAAAAAATAAATAAAACTAAACTAAAACTGCGAATCAGACAAAAGAAAACCTAAGTCACACCAAAAACGGCTTTAGATAGTTTTAGGTTAATAGAAACCTGTCTCCATAAAAACCACCTGCATTACATGCAAGGTGCATTAAAGGTATATATTACATGAAAATTACAAAATATGATTGCATTCTTTCTTCAGTTATGTGACCTAAACTTCAAAATGAAGTAAAAAGTTAAAAAGCTCCAATAACTTCACTACCTTAGCTTGTTAGATACCGTAGTTTTCCATTATTTTCTTTTCCTCTATTTTTCATTAAGCAGAAGTCATAAATAAATAAACTTCGATTACTTTCTACAATTCTGGCAAATAGAATGCGGCTATATATTTACTTGATTAACTATTTATTTTGATTCTTCAATTAATTATTTATTCTATTAGTTTTCTACAAAAAGGAGCAACCATAACTAGAACATTATAACAAGCAACAGAATTCATGAAGATGAAGCAACCATAATTACAACATCAATAAAGTTTTCTGGTTGCAATTGTACAAATTCTTACATGCCAATCAAATTATCTTTAATTTTCTGCAAATGTTACCATGGCAGCCTTTTCTGATGGATGAATACTAGATTTGAAATTTCCTCTGCAACTTTCGTCTGTATACTGCTACTCTCACATGAAGCCAATCTGCCAATTTTTCCAAGAGCTCAAAATAGGCATGTCTCCAGGAACGCTTCAAAACCAAAGTACCCAAAATCCATCAATGAATCCAACTGTCATGCCAACACAAAGCAATTTCCTGAACTCATCTTCTTCAATTTGTTGACTATCAATAATAGTACGTTGTCCAACTTGAATCAATATATCATCCCTGAGCACTCTTTTAGGATTACCAGAAAAATGCAGAAGCATTAAGGATCTAAAGCTGAGTATACCTGATGGAATTCTCACTGACATATTATTGTTCAACAAGTTCAAGACACCCAGAAAATTTAAACCAGCTATGCCTTCAGGAAGTCCGCCTGATATCTGATTTTGAGATAGATTGAGCGACTCCAGTTGCTTCAGAAAACCAATCTCTTGAGGTATTCCACCAGTCAACTTGTTATTGGACAAGTTCAACTGTTTAAACTCTGACAGGTTTGTTAATTATCCTGTAATCTCTCCTTCTATGTTATTGCTCGAAAGATCAATCATTCTGAACTGCCCCATATTTTTATCACACTCATAATTTCTTCCCATTCCAAAGAACCAATGCCTTGTCGACATAGAATTGGCGAGGAATGTGATTGGTTCTTACCTAACAATGATGAAAACTATTAAAGCGCAATGGCCTCAATTGAGTAGCTATCAGCCATGGCTGTTAAATTCTGGAAGGATTGTGGTGTGGTACCCATGAGATTGTTGAAAGATAGTCCAATATTTGAACATTTGTTAAATGGCAGAGTTTCAAAGGCATGTTTCCACAGAATTGATTGGATTTCGGTCTAAGAAATTGCAAAGATGGTAGTCTTTTCCCAATCCAAACAGGCACTTTTCCTGATAATTCCTTACCACCTAGATCAAGGAATCTTAATCTAATGCAATTCTTTAAAGACAAAGGTAAGTCTCCTGACAAAGAATTATTTTATAGATTCAGTGTTTCAAGCTTGTAAAGTAATCTTATGGAGGTCAAAATTCGGCCAGACAAATTATTATCTGCCAAATTCAAGAAAACTATTTGCTTTTGCACATTCATACAGAAATCGTGAGGAATCACTCCAGAAAATTTATTATCAAAGAGATAAAGGTAGATCAATGTGCCAGATACTGAGACACCATTGGAGAACTTGGAGCTCATAGCACTAGACTCTGAGGACGTCAATTTTGAAGAAATTATTATAGGGGGAGGCAATGTGCCGTTGAAACAATTAAAGATGATGTCGATAACA
>CATIWM010279832.1:0-11779 GCA_949671775.1 Mallotus repandus
CTTGTTGTCTATTTGCTTTGAGAAGCTTTTCCTCTTCAAGAATTTCTTGAAGCCTCTAGTGATCATAGCAATTTCATTATCATCCACACTAAAGTCCTCAAGACTTTCATCTTCACCAACTTCTTGAGAGGCTTTGAGAGCTATGCTCTTTTTCTTCTTATCCTTCACTTCCTTCTTATCTTCTCTTTGCTTCAAGGTAAGTTCATGAGTCAATAACTTCCCAATAAGAATATCGATGGAAAGCTCGGATAGATCATGAGCTTCTTCAATGGAGGTCACCCTTAATTCTCAATCCTTCTTAGGTAGGATTCTTAAAATCTTTATGTTAATCTCCTCTTTCGAATAGTGTTTTCCCAACTTCTTAAGAGTTGTGAGAAAAGCACTGAGCCAATTTTTTATTTCAGTGATTGACTCTTGTGGTTTTATCTTGAAAAATTCATACTCATAGACATGGAGTTAAACCTTTTTGCTCCTTATTTGTACATTTACTTCATAATGATTTTCAAAAGTTTCCCATATCTCCTTTGCAGATTGTGAATGTTGAACTTTGCCTCCTTCATCTTTTGATATTGAGGTAAGTAGAATAGTCATGGCCTTCTTATTCTTGCGATTCTTATCTTTTTGCTCTTGAGTCCATTGACTTCTATCAATAATGAATTCAACATTATCAACTTTGGCTTTTGAAGGTTCCCAACCATATAAAATCACATCCCACAACCTAATAGGATCACCATCAAGATAGATTTCCATTTTGAATTTCTAATGTGGATAATCTACACCATCAAAGAAAGGTCTTAGAGAAGAGAAGTTTATATTTTCACTCCCCATGATCTTATCTTCTTACAATAAAGTTCCAAGAAGTTAAGCTCTGATATAAATTAAAATAGTCCTAGAGGGCATGAATAGGACTAAAAGGCATTAAAAGAAGAAAAGAAAATTGACACAAACAATTTTAGGAGTTCGGTTTATCAACAAACCTATGTCTCCACCTAACTTATTCCCAAATTAGGATTTTCAACTAACCACACCAATCTATTTCCTTATATTAAGTTTATAAGAGTTTAAGGCTTACTCTAAACCTTTTACAAACTAGATTTTTTTGGCTCACTCTTTAAACCAATTCCTAAGTGTTTTAAAGGCTAACACTTAAACCAATTCCACTAGAAAAAGATCCTCTCAATCCCTTTTTCAAACCTAATAAAGAGATGAAAAAGATCTTAATTCTAGCTCATAACCCGCACTCAAAGGTGTGTAAGAATAGAAGTATAGAAATGAAGAAGAATTTTATCAACCACTTATTCTAACCTCTTAAGTGAGGTTTCTGGTCATGTATTTATAGTTGAGCATAAAAAAAATATGGCTATTGGAGGCATTAACTTCGTCCTTAACCTCCTCTATAGTTCATTTAATGATTTTCAACTTTTTACAAGAGAAGGGCCGCTCACGATCCTTAGAGAATGCTCACGATCGTGACAAAAAAAATATAGCCATTAGAGGTCCAAGTGACCATCGTATCCTGAGTTAAAGAGGTGTCACGAGCTGGTGAAGGGGACTCACAACCGTGAGGGCAGGTTCTTGACATTTACAAGCCTTGAGCTACTTCATTTTGATTCTTTACATTTATATAAATCTAAAAAATACATTTAGATAAAAACATTAGTTTATTCAAATCATTTGTTAAAGTCAAAACTTAGAGATTGATTAAGCTCAAGGTCAACAACACCACCTGCTCCAATACTAAATCCAGAATTTCAGACTTGGTTCTAAAAAGATAAGCTCATCCTTTCATGGATTCTTTCTAGCATTACAAAAGAAGTCTTTCCCTATATTACTAGTTTAACCTCTTCCCAGGCTATTTGGTCTACTCTTGAAAACACTTTCGATGCCATTTCTTAAAATAAACAACTTCAATTGAACATTAAACTTCAAGAACCCAAGCAATTTGACTTGCCCATTGCTTAATACCTTTGAATGGAAAAATCTATAGCTAATGAACTCTTTGCAGTCCGTAGAACTCTTACCCCTTCTGAATTTAATGTAATTTTCTGTCGAAATACAAACAAAGAATTTTGAAGTCTCATCTTCAGTTTGAACAAGAGCTAAACTCCAGTTAGTTTCAATGACCTAATTGCTCAATTTATCTCTCATTAGATTTTAATCAAAAGCCAAGAAGAACCACCACTTGCTAATGTTGCTTATAAGCCTCCATTGCTAGCCACTCCTTTTGCTGCCTCCCTGCAACCTCAATCTCCATTTTCTAATCAGCCTCGCAATCCATTTTCCCACCTGTCACAACTTCAATCTTCTTAGAGCAACAATAGGCGTAAGGGGCCATGTCAAATTTGTGGCTATAATAACAACACTGCTGATGTTTGTAGATAGTCGTATCAAACTTTTAGGTCCTCATCTTCTCCATCGTGTTAAGCCAACATTGCCTATGGTCATATGTCTCATCAATATCCGGCACCTTCCTATCCTAATGTCTCTCTTATGGGCCAACCATCGATTCAACCATGGATAGCAAATACTATATTAATGCACATCAAATGCCTCAATTATATTCAGGTGGTGATCCTCTTATTGTTGGTAATGGGCAATGTTTGCCAATACACAATATTGATACGTCTTACATTTCTACTTCCACCAAAAATTTTGCTCTTTGTAATACTTTGCATGTGCCATCAATTTCCAACCATTAATTTCATTTCAATAATTTTGTACTGAAAATAAATGATTCTTTGAATTTTGGCCTTCTTGTTTTTTTATCAAGGACCAGAAAACACGGAAGGAAGGGATGGTTGAACATGGACTTTACAAACTTTCAAATCATAAACCTTCTGAAGCTTTGTTGATTGATGTTGTTCCATTTCTCTTTGGCACTCTAGGTTGGATCACCCACAAGTTCATACAATTAGGGAAATAATTTCACAAAATGGTCTAATGTCTACTCCCCATATATTACACAATCCAAATGTTCCACGTGTTATCTGGGCAAATTGGCAAAAATTTCCCTAACCTCTGTCGCACATAAAAGTACTAAATCATTTGACATTGTTCATTCTGATGTATGGGGGCCTTCACCTATGTTGTCCAATTTAGGATTTCGATATTTTTCTTGTATATTGATGACTTTTCTTGTTTTACCAGGATTTTCTTTATGAAGAATAAAAGTGAGGTTTATGATATTTAATTTTTATGTTCTAGTTCAGACCCAATTTTCTTGTTCTATTAAAGCCTTTCATTCTAACCAGGGTGGAGAATTCTAAAAACTATATAAATTTCTACAATCTCATGGTGTTATACATCGTATTGCTTGCCTATACACACATGAGCAAAATGGTACTGCAGAGCACAAGATTCGCCATATAGTTGATACTGCCTTAACTCTATTAGCTCATGCTTATGTTCCTTTCAAATTTTAGCCTTATGCATTTGATACTAGTGTTTTTCTCATTAATGGAATGCCTTCTAAAACAACCAATTATAATTGTTCTTACTCTTTATTTATTGGTAAAGTTCCTGATTATAAGTTCTTAAGAGTTTTTTGTTGTTCTATTTTTCCACTTTTAAGGCCATATAACAATCATAAATTTGAATTTCAAACAAAGGGATGTGTGTGTTTAGGAGTCTTACCAACTCATCATGGTTATCGACGTCTTGATCCAAATACTGGTCTAATTTATGTAGTTCGGGAGGTTCAATTTAATGAGACCATTTTTCCTATAAAATTGGTGATTCGAATTTTATTAATAGTGGTCAAGTCTTTACCTCTAATTCTACCCCTTGGTTGACATTGGTTTTAAGTCCTAACAGCCCCACAGGTATGCCATCTATTCCTAATAATTGAAATTTTGATTATTTTTTCTATTGCTTGTCCTATCTCATCTCAACTACCTTCCACTAATTCAATAATATATATTGAGAACTTTCATTTTTTTAGTAAATTCATTTTAGAACAAAATTCATGTCATTACCAAATATATATATATATATATATCACTAAAAGTTAGAGTTCTAATTTAAAACCATTAGATAATTAATTATTATGAAGCAAATAACTTAGACCTTCCATAAATTCTCCTTTATCTGTAAGTTAAAATACTACAGCTAACTCTCATTCTCTATCTTCTACTAATTCTCCCAATCTACCAAAATTTAAATCTTTAACTAAAATCCTTACCGACAATCCCAACAAGCCATGTGATGCCAACAAAAATATCCAAGCCATAACCAACACATGAACTCACCCCATACCCTTACGTTCTTTTACCATGCAACGTAAACAAGCTCATTTAACTCTCTTCTCTTAATTATACTCAAACTAAACCTTCCACCTTTACTCAAGCTAATAAGTATCAAGTTTGGAGAGAGGCTATGCAGCATGAATATAATGCTTTACTTAAGAATACAACTTGGTATTTAGTTCCTAGACCCAAAAATAAGAAAGTTGTGGGTGATAAATGGGTCTTTAGAATTAAACGACATCCTGACAGTTCTATTTCTAGATATAAAGCTTGGTTGGTTGCTAAGGGGTACAATCAACAATTCGACATTGATTACAGTGAGACTTTTAGTCTGGTCATTAAAGCTACAATAATTTGCACTGTAATTAGTATTGCTTCTATGAAACAATGGTCTCTTCGACAATTAGATGTATCAAATGCTTTTCTTCATGTTTTTTTAACTGATGAGGTTCATATGGAGCAGCTCTAAGGATTTGTTGATGTTCATAATCCTGACCACATTTGTTTGTTGAACCAATCATTGTACGGACTCAAGCAGGCACTACGTGCCTGGTTTCATAAGTTAAGCTTGTTCCTTACTTCTTATGGCTTTCGAACATCTAAAGCTGATTCCTCTTTGTTTATTATGCATCGTGGTTTGGATACATTACTAGTGTTAGTATATGTTGATGAAATCATTGTTACAGGTTCTAGTTCATTCATCAAAAAATTTTAAACTGAATTTCCAGTTCGGGATATTGGTGCCCTTCAATTCTTTCTTGGCATTGAAGTTTGTACTAAGGCTTATGGGATTTATTCAAAAAAAGTATTTACATGATTTTCTAGGAAAGACAGGCATGCAGGATTCGAAAAGCTGTGTAACTCCTATGGTCACTTCACCAACTTTACACAGAGATTCTGGTCCGTTGTTTGCAAATGTCAAGTTGTATAGGCAGGTCGTGGGAGCCCTTTAATATGCAACTATGACTCGACCAGATGTTCCCTTTTCTGTCAACAAACTTTTCCAATTTATGCATAATCTAACCGAGCAACATTGGGCAACAGTGAAACGCTTGTTGCGTTACAGTAAAACACACTTTGAACTACTCTTTGTATTTTGTCAGGGGTATGGACTTTCAACTTTAGTGCCTTTTAGACAGTGACTGCGGTAGTTGTCCTGATGATTGGCGGTCTACAAGTAGCTATGCAATTTATTTGGATTCCTCTCTTATCTGTTGGAGTTCAAATAAGCAGCCTACAATAGCTCAACCTTCTACGGAGAGTAAGTATAAAGTACTAGCTAATACTACTGCAAAGTACTAGTAAGTATAAAGTACTAGCTTAATCTTCTATGGATCCAATCATTACTTCGAGAAATTGGCATTGTCCCTTTAACTCCTTCTTGCCTTTGGTGTGATAATATTGGGGCTATGTATCTTTCTCATAATACAGTCTTTCATGCTCGAACAAAACATATAGAACTGAATTATCATTTTGTAAGAGAACAAGTTGCCAAAGATAATATTTCTGTTTCTTTCATCTCTACGGGTGATCAAATTGGGAATATATTTAACAAGCCAATGGAAACTCGCTCTTTTGAAAATCACGTCTCCAAGTTGCGTCTTCTAGCTGCTTCTCTATCAGCTTGAAGGGGGTGGTTAAGGATATATATTCTGTTGTAGTTTGTTATAGTTTATATTTTGTAATTGATGTATTCTTATCTCTTTGTAACTATATATAACACTGTACACAACTATATTCAATATATGAAACACTTCCTATTTTTCTCAAATATATCAAAGTTTACACTATTTAGTTATAAAACTAAAAGATTAGATGATAAGTATTACTTTTTTTTTGGTCAAAGAAAAGAAAATAGCCATTAACTTTGAATGATTGAGTACAAGGCATCAGTTTGGACTATGTCCATAAACTATTTTGGAGCATTGCTCCATAAGTCTTCTAGCAAAAACAGAAACACATTTCTTGATAACCAGTCCGCAGCTTGGTTTGCAACTCTGTTAACATGAACAATATATATAGTTTCTTCTCCTAGTTCCTGAAGCATGTGTTGTGAATCTTCTACAATGGCTCTAATATCCCATTAAACTTCATCTAGAGTGGATCGTAGAGCTTGAACTACCATTTGAGAGTCTGATTCTATGGCTATGTTGCTGAGTCTCCTGATAGTAGCGAAACTGATAGCTTCCCTTAAGGCAAGTGCCTCTGCCACTAAGGGATTGGAACATTTAATCTTCTTTGCAAATGCTTGGTTAATCTTACTACTGTGATCTCTACTTGTGCCACTAAGGGATTGGAACATTAAATCTTCTTTGCAATTGCTTGGATAATTTTACTACTGTGATCTCTACAAAGGAACGTAATCTAAGCTTCCTTCTTAGTTTTGTCAGAAACAACATCACAGTTCAGTTTTAGCTCCCCTGCTCTAGGAAGGGTCCAGCAAGATCTGTTGTTGCTAGGAGAGTTGATGGGGTGATTTTGAATGGTATTGTTCTGCGTCCATTCCACCCACTGGTGCTGGGCTTTGCTGATGACAGTAGGGCTCATCTGTCTTTCCTTCAAAGACCTTCTTGTTTCTCTGCTTCCAAATGTGCCAACAAATACTCGTTGTGAGCTCTAATTTGTCATCATCAGGGTAGAGATGGAACATTCCTTATGCTCTTGTCCACCAATTGCCAAAAGAGTGGCAACCTCGATCGGAAGGTCTGTAACTGAGAGTTGATCCAAACCAGATGCGCTTGGCATTTGGACACAGGAAGATTAAATGCTCTACTGTTTCATCGCCTTCATCACACATAGGGCATATGGCTTCCTTCTCACATCCTCTTTTGGGCAAGTTGCTATGGGTTGCAATGGAGTTGTTCACACATCTCCAAATAAAAAATTTAATTTTCTCAGGGGTTTTTCAATTGCCAGATGGATTTCTATACCTCTTTGGTTAGAGCCGAAGATGAGATGGGGATTGTGGAACCCTGCTCTCTTTCATTCTTGCTTTTAAGGAAATTATATCCTGATTTAACGGTGTAGTTCCGTCTCTTGTCATAATGCCAAAACAGTTTGTCATAGCCTCTATTACTCGAGATCGGTATCTGCTCAATTACTTCATTCCACCTCCGATGGTTTTGTTCTATTAGATCTCGCACCAGATGGAAGCGAGTTCCCCTTGGAGCTGCTGTCTTGACCGAGAAATTCTCCAATCCAGGAATCCATTTGTCGTTCCATATGCTTATGTCGTTATCATTGGATACATTCCATCGACAGCCGTCTTTTAGCACATCTCGTCCAAGAAGCAGACTGTTCCAAATCTAGGAAGGTCTGTTGCCTTTTTTAGCTTCAAGCAAAGTAGAATGAGGGTAGTAGAGATTCTTCAATAGCTTTGAGCTCTGGAGGTGGGGATTGGTGATAAGTCTCCAGCACTACTTATCTAGGAACGCCTTGTTGAACAATGACATCTCTCTGAATCCTAGGCCACCCTCTAACTTATTCCTCGTAATTTTTTCCCAAACAACCCAATGAATCGGTCTTTTGTCTTCTTTATAGGGACATCAGAACCTGTTAATCAATTGTTCTATTCTTCTAGTGACTGTCTCAGGAATTTTAAAAACCACCATCAGGTAAGCTGGGGCGGCTTGAAGAACTGCCTTCAGGAGCACATCCCTTCCCGCTTATGAGAGGTATTTGGCTTTCCACCCCTGAATTCTTTGGATGATTCTCTCCATCAAGTAATTACACATATCTCTCTTTGATTTGCCCCAATCAGCTGGTACTCCCAAATATTGGCTGTTGTTGCCGACTCTTCTACCTGCATCATTCTTGTGATCTCGCATCTAAGATTGAGAGGAGTGGTGGGACTAAAAAACATACCAAATTTTGGAAGATTTATCTTTTGGCCTGATGCGTTGCAGTAGGATTGGAGAGCTGTCATCAAGTTATTGGCTTCGTGAATGCTAGCTTTCCCCAATAGAATGGTGTCATCAGCAAACTGAACGTGTGTTATTGCTTCACATCTTCGATTGATTTTGTACCCACAGATTGCCTTTTCGCTCATTTGTTTGTTTAGCAATCTTAATAATACATCTGCCACCATTATGAAGATGTATGGTGATAGGGGGTCGCCCTGTCTGAGCCCCCTTCCAGGACTAAAAAAATCTTGTTCTACGCCATTGATCACCATTGCATACTTCACCGTGGATATGCATGTCATTATCAAGTTAACCCAGTGTCGATTAAACCCTAGTCTCAGGAGAACCTGCTCCACAAAACTCCAGCTAACCCTGTCGTAAGCCTTCTCCATGTCTAATTTAAGAGCCATGTGATTTTCCTTTCCTTTTTTTTTGGTTTTCATTCCATGTAGAGCTTCATGCGTTCTGATAATACTGTCTTGAATGCTTCTGTTAGGGACGAATGCTGTCTGTTGTCATTTTAATTCTAATCAGACATATTAATATCAAACTGAATTTTATATATTTTACATTTACTTTTTCCTTTTTTTATTTTACTATTATTAAGTACTAAATTTATTCTTTTAATAAACTAAAAAAATTTAAATTTGTATATGTGCAGTTTATATATTATTATAATCTTACCATTTGAAAATGTTTAACTAGAAAATTCACTGTAAATATTAAATTTGAAAAAAATTAATCTATATTTATCTTTTGTATTTTTATTTACAAATATAATAATACAACTCATAAATAATTAAAAAAATTGTTCTTCTATATCTCATAGTTTTTTATTTTTTTTTATTTTTAATTTATTTACATTATAGCTAATAATGAATATAAATTTTGTAATAATGTTCTAAATAAAATTTTTCACTCATTAGTATGTTTATTATTTATTTATTTATTTAATTAATGATTTTATATTTATTATTTACTTTTTTTAGTTATATTCCTTTTTAATTTTTAATACTTTATAGTATTTATATTATAAATATATTTATATAATAATAAAACTAGTAACAAGAAAATTACAATTTAGTAATGGCTATACTCGTTACAGTAACAGATAACAACATACCTCACCTTTGCTCCATTGGCATTTAGCATCTTGTGCTATAGGATGAGAACAACTAGAAAATGTAAGAACACAGATGGGTTCTACTAAGCCAACATACCTCAGAATTATCAAATCAATGTCAGTTTCGATTCTTGATAGATTATTTGTTTTAAATATGTAATCATATCTTTAACAATAAGGGCACAAGAATGTCCTAAGCAAGTGTAATTTAAACTACTTGTGGACAAAATAAGTATAAGTATCAAACAAAGCCAACAGCGTAATGTCAACAAAGAGCAAAAACATTCCAATTCTCATTCCCTAAGCAAGGTGTCAAGTCTGCCCAGTAAACGGCAATACAAAAGCTAAAAGCATGTGGCATTGACATACAAGAGGAAAGAGATACTGTCAAAGCAACAAGCCTGTAACAAATTGATCTGTGGCTTGCAGCATTCAACAATGCATATAAAAGCAACCCAGGTTCAGATATGACTTGATGAAGTTAACTAAATTTTAGAAAGTTGCATCACGCTCAGATTCATACAAAATGGCAGGAAACAATAACATGTTTCGGTACGCTGATGGCATGGACAAGTTGTTGATGCTGTTCGGGGGTTTAGGAAGCATTGGAGATGGGATTCATTTCCCTCTGACAATGTATGTTCTTAGCAGCGTGATCAATGACTATGGAAACCCCAATAGCTCTTTGACTAATGACACAGTAAACATGGTAAGCATTGTATACAAGTCCTACCAACAATCTTTAATTTTTTTTTTTTTTTATGCAACCCTTGCCTCTTTTTGGCCTACAAAAAAGGGGATGCAGAATCAAACTTGGTTTTTTCTCGCACAATTTGAGATATGCATTTACCGCCAAACTAAGCAGTCGGGGAGCTGTCGTGGCCTCTTTTGTTTGTGATATAATTTGCATTGCTGTGCAGACTGTATTTTCCTTTCTAAAGTTTCTCTTGAAGTGCATAAACTTTCGCTACTTGTTAGGCTATAGGTTAACTATTGTTGACACTTGACAGTATTCACTCAGACTGATGTATGTTGCAATTGCTGTTGGACTCGCTGCTTTTGTCGGTGAGTTCATTAATAACATTGCCAATTAAAAATACAAATCAAATGATAACAAACGAAGCTAAGTATTTTCCATAGCATATTCTGATCAAACTCTATATATTTACAGAAGGAGTGTGTTGGACATGAACTGCTGAGAGACAGGCTTCTCGAATGAGAACAGAATATCTGAAATCTGTTCTTAGACAAGAAGTTAGTTTCTTTGACACACAAGAAGCTGGTTCTTCCACAACATATCAAGTAGTTTCCACCATCTCGAAAGATGCCAATGCAATTCAAGTTGCAATATGCGAGAAGGTTCAGTTTCATTACTACTCTTTCCTAAAAGTATTAGTCTGCTCTTTTCTTCAGGCTAAGGGAAACAAACTCCCACTCCACACTGATTCAAAAAAATTGAATTTTTGGCCTAATGTAGATACCTGGCTGCCTCGCATTCTTGTCAACCTTCATCTTCAGCCTCGTGTTTTCCTTCATACTATCATGGAAGCTTGCTTTAGCAGCTCTACCTTTCACAATAATGTTCGTTATACCAATGCTTGTATTTGGAAGGCTCATGATGGATTTGACAATGAAGATGATTGAATCTTATGGCATTGCTGGTGCAATTGTTGAACAAGCAATTTCGTCTATAAGAACAGTTTATTCGAACCTTGCAGAGAGCCAGACACTAGATAGGTTCAGCAGCGCGCTTCAGAAGACATTAGAACTGGGAGTAAAGCAAGGTCTTTCAAAGGGCTTGATGATGGGTAGCATGGGAATGATATATGTAAGTTGGGCATTTCAGGCTTGGTTTGGTACTTATTTGGTAACTGATAAAGGCGAAAAGGGTGGCTCCATATTTATAACCGGATTGAATGTCATCATGGGAGGATTGTAAGTTCATCATTTCTTGTTAACTGTTCTGTGTAAAATGCTTCATAAAATTTAATCTGAGACACCAATGAGCTTCGGCTCAATGGTACTGCAGTCATCTCCACGTCTGTCAAATGATGAGCTACAACTCGTAAAAAAATATAATTTGATTTCAAGTTCAGAACTCATTGTTTCAGTTTTGTCTTTGTAGGAGCATTTTATTTGCACTCCCAAATCTAACTTCTACCACAGAAGCAACAATTGCTGCTGCTCGTATTTTCGAAATGATTGATCAGAATCCTGATATAGACTCAGAAGACAAGAAAGGGAAAGCATTATCACATGTAAGGGGAGAAATTGAATTCAAAGACATTTATTTTAGTTATCCATCAAGACCTGAGACACCAATCTTGCAAGGACTGAATCTTACAGTTCCAGCTGGTAAGACTGTCCGTCTTGTAGGGGGCAGTGGTTCAGGAAAGTCAACAATTATTTCATTGCTTCAGAGATTTTATGATCCAACTGAAGGAGAAGTTCTGTTGGATGGTTACAAAATAAAGAGATTTCAGTTGAAATGGTTTAGATCCCAAATGGGA
>CATIWM010279877.1:0-24673 GCA_949671775.1 Mallotus repandus
TTCCTTTCACCTCATTTTTCTTTATTTCTTTTTCTTTTCCTTTCTATGTTTTTTCTTTTCTTTTTTTTTTCTTTTTTTTCTTTTTTTCTTGGTGAATATGGTGAATTCATTTTGGGAGAAGCTGAGGTTAAAACTACCCCAAAGGAAAATTGGAAGTCAACTCTGACATTTAGTCCTCTTGATGTGGTCTTTTTCTTTTTCCTTTAAATCTCTCTCTCATTCAAGCATAGCACAGTATGCACAATCATAATGAATTTATAATCATGCAAATTAGACAATCAGACATGCATTTATGCTAAGGAAAAAAAGTTGCAGCCAAGCATTGCTCTAAATTATTATAACATAAAAAATAACATTCAAAGATAATCATCATTCATCAGTGCTCAAATCCAAATCAACTTCAACTTGTACTCCAAAATGATAGAGCTCTTTGAAGTCCTTTACGCCCATGTCCTTCAGTTTGTCAGCTAGAGGTGGAACACATGCTTCTATGGCTATAACTAGCTGGTCAGATTTCATAGGTATGTGCTTCATTTGGGCCAACTTGCCTCTCCATCTAGTTAAAAAGCTTGTGAAAGGTTCATCTGATCCTTGCATTGTGTTTTGTAAATCTTGAAGAAATACTTCACATTGTGAATTTAACCCATATTGTTTAATGAAAGTTGAACATAGCTCCTTTTAGTCTTTCTGAACATGTGCATCCAGAGTGTAATACCACTTGATAGCAACTCCTTCCAAAGATAATGAAAATTATTTAATGATCTGAGCTTTAGACAACCCAGTGGCCTTTATGTATGTGACATACTGCTTCAAATGCAAGTGAGGATCATCTGTGCTAGAATACTTCTTCATGCTCGGGAATTGGTATTTCATTGGCAATAGTTTTTCTTCAAATCCAAGTTCACATCCAAGTAAGCAAAGTTAGGATTAAGCCCATGATTTTTCATTGCAGTTTGCAGCTGATCCACTTGCCTCTTCATATCTTTCATCCATTCTGACTCAATTGGATCTACCGGTGCCTTTAATTTTTCTTTGAATGGTTCACCGATAATAGTTCTATTTTCAAAGTCTTTTTTATTAGAAGGCATCTTCCCTACCATCTTAGCAAACATGTCTTTGACCATCTATCGCATGTCATCCCTGATCTCTTTCTTGAAAGATTCAAAATCAAAATTAGAGGGTCCTAACATTCTATTCCTTTGTAAAGTGGTCTCAATTTTTTGATTGAATCCTTGATATTGGCAGGACAAATTTACCTTTAATATACTTCGAAAAAAGAAGAAGTTCATGGCTAAGAAAAATGCTCTTTTCTTTTTTTTATTATTATTTTTATTTTTTTAATGAATTGCGTGTATTCATGAAATGCAGATTCACTTTAACATTTAAAGAAAGAAATAAGCATATATTTCATTTACATGTAACATATAACAAGAAAAAGCTCTTCAAGTGGTATCTCCACCCTTATTTCTCCCACAAGTATGTTCAATGGCGAGTTCCTTATCCTAGGATTATTGGTCTGGGTTTTGGTTATCAACAGGGGATAACAAAACTGGCGTATGTAAGAAAGCTCTTGAGACAATGCAAACAAGTAGCAATTCCTTTGAATAAAACTAAAGTCCATTTTAATGGGCCATAGTAGGCATTAAAGGCCCAACTTGGCATAGTCCATTAGTCATGGGCTTGGGCTTTATTATAAAGATCACTAAATGGCATAAAACACATGCAATTTGGAAAAAACCTGAGGGAAGTTGTTAAGCTATTACATGAACTGAGTCGAGGGTAATAAATTTTGGCCCCCACAGCTATATACATCTGCTACATCTCCCCACACAAGGGTCCGTGCGACGTGGATAAGTACGTGCTATGAGTGATAATAATCGAATACTCCACCACCAGGTTTGAGTGAAACACAAGCAGCGAGGCAAGGACTATTGTTGGGTTATTTAGGACTTGAGTGCTCATTATGTGGAAATGTGTAGTGAATGCAAGAAAATACAAAAGAAATAAAGAAATAATAAAAAATGATAAATTACAAAACATAGGAATCAGTTTCTCTATCCCCAGTAGAGTCGCCACTATAAGCGGTGACCACGGTACTGTGCAATAAAGTGTTTATAATCCATCAGTTTCTCAAACCCAAGTGTTTGACGACCACGGTACTGTGCAAGCTCAGGGTCTGCTAGGAAATATAAAATGGGCTTGGGGCCCATTATGGAGATGGATTCACCACTCGGATGAAAGTCGGGACACACTATGCAGCAACTGGATTCCACGGAGGTGCACAAAAGCCGTTATCAGAGATTGGGTTCAAAAATTGGATATGGGCTCTTGGAATGCCCACCTAACCTTGCAGTTCGCCTCTGTTTGTGTTTTGTATTTTATTACCTTTTGATTATTAAATTATTTCCTTATTATCATGTGGATTGCAAACATTTCCAATTTTACATTTTGATCCATCTTTGCACATTAGTCCTATTTCATGCTTATAACTTGAACATTCAATCAAGTAATGAATTACATAAATACATATCAAATGAATGGGGAAGGGATTAGGGATTACGACATTTTACTTTAAATAAATGTAAAATAAACTACAAATAAATCAAAAATAAACCAAAAGTAAACCAATAAGAAATCCATAATTAAATTATCAAGAAACTAATTAAAGGAGTAAATATTTAGTGATTAGAAATCACCCTAAAATCCTTGCAATAAGTAAGAGTTAGTTCTTTCTCACAAAACAACAATTATCACCTACAAAAGAAACCAAATTAAATTTGTACAAAATAGACATAAATATTCATCTGAACATAAATCAACGCCTAATTAAACCTAATATTATGATAATCAATGTAAAATCACGACATGCGATGAGAAAAATACCTAGAACATACAAACTATACAAGAAAAGCATGATATATCAAAGCCAAATTGGATGTGGCTCTGTTGAAGAGGCATCGCCTCTTTACAAACAGGCGATCTCCTTATCAATGAGGCGCCTCTTTGCAAATAGACGATCGCCTCATCAATGAGGCGGTCGCCTCTTTAACAGCTAACAACAAACTTGCAGTTCCTTAAACCTTAAGTAAATTCAAAGTAGATGCAAATAAACGAAGATTGATGAAAATAAACAAAGATTTACAACTAATACTCAATAATTTACATGATCATATCATGAATATAATCTCAAATAAACAATAAACACAAAAATAAGTAAAAAAAACCAAGAAATGAATTTTTATGTAAAATCAATAACTTAAAGCTTGAAAATGAAAGCTCTTACTGATTTTAACAAGTTTGAAGCTCCTAACTTAGCCCTCAGAGACTAGTTTAAAGCTCCTAACTTAGCCTTTAGAGACTAGATTGTTGATTCAAATCCTTATGAATGCAAGAATTCCTTCTTCCTTCTTAAGAAAATGGATTCTTAGGCTAAAACTCTCTCTTTTCTTCTTCTTTTCCTCTTTTCTCTTTTCTTTTTTCTCTAAAAAATGTTCCTCCTCCTTCCTTTTTTTCTTTTTTTTTTCCTAAAAATTCTAGCCTTCCTCTTTTAAACCCCCTTCCACCTCATGCCTTTTTTCCAAATCCCCAAGCCTTGACAAGGCACCCCTCATCATTTCTCCTCATTTTCGCCTCTTTTTTAGCCTTTTCATGCCTCAAAAGTCTTCATTCTACCCACATATCTTTAGGCCAGAGATATGTGGGTCCACACTCATGTGTAATGCTGCCAAAAATAGCATTTAATACAGCATAGGTCGGCGGAGAAGAGGCGTCGCCTCTTTGCAAAGAGGCGATCGCTTTATTAATGAGGCGATCGTCTCTTTAGCCCTAACAGCTACTATATTTGGCCAGAATGGGCTTTGAGCTTGGATTAGAAGTTTTGGGCCTTAGCTAGGTATTTTAGGCTTAAATTTGACATTTTGGACTTTCGAGTCCATTCTAGAGAAGATTTCGAATTTTTTTGCATTCAAAATTTGTTCTATTTCATTATCGGACTTTTGTTGCAAGCCGGTCAAACCGAAGATGTCTATAATATTGTATTTTTTTTATTATTTTGGCTGTTTCAGTTGTTTTAATTGTTTCGATTGTTTGAGTTGTTTTGGTTATTTTGAATAAATATTATTTGTTATTTTGTTTGATTGTTTTAATTGTTTTGGTTGCCTCGGTTGTTTTAGTTATTTTGATTGTTTTGTGGTATATGAAAATAACCATCATATAATTATTGTCAAATACCATATTTTTGAGTTTTTTTTTATTTTTTAATTATTTCTAAAAAAATCTCATGAAAAAATATTTAATTTCAAGTAGAATATCCAATTACAAATCAAAAACGAAATTTGAAAGAAAATAAAAATTCTCTCAACATTTTCAAATTTCAAATTGACTCGTAAGAAAAATATAAATGAAAAAAAAAACATCATTCACCTAAGCTCCACGTACAATACATGAACACCATAAAAACCCTCTACTTTCCACATTAAATGGCTTCTTACCGTCATACAAATTTTTTGAATTCAGTTTTTGTTAACTATGAATGCCGGAAAAAATTATTATCATAATGAAAAATAATTATAAAATAAAGAATTACTCATCATTATATAAATTAATTTTCTCACATTCAGACCTTTATAATTCACTTAAATGAAGTTTAAATTCTTTTAAATAATTGATGGTTTTTTTAATAGATGAAAGGGAGCTTTTCATCTTAGGTATTGTTAATATGGCATCAGGCTGTGAGGTTCGAGCCGTTCGTATAAAAAAACAAATGTCAGAATTATTAATTTTTTTATTAATTTATTTAATTCGATTTTGAAATAGTTGAAATTTTTATATCCGAAGGATATTTTTAGCATTTTTTTTAAATATTAAATAATAATAAAGTTGCAAACTAGATTCAAGTTGTCAGCAAATCATTGGTTTGCAGTCTGTTCACTGTTGCAAAGAGAGAGCCCTAACCCACATATACATATATATATATATATATATATGGATTATAACATACGTTAGCTCTATACTAATGTGCGCGTAGCGCATTTTATTGGAAAAAAGCGCATTTTAGCAACCCCACCACCACCAGAAGAATCGGAGTTGATAGGTGGAGAATTCATCAAAAACAAAAAGACTTTTTTCTCGTTTAACAAAAAAAATCAAAAAAAGGAAAGAGAAAACAGCTCTCTCTCTTTATCATAATTTGTTGGAAGAGATCTGCTGCTCATTTTGAAGTGGTTATTGCTATTGTTATTGTTTCATTTTGATTTTAATTTCAATGGCCGCTCCACCGGCGCGAGCTAGAGCCGATTACGATTACCTCATAAAGCTTCTCTTGATCGGCGACAGCGGTAACCTCATTTTCATTATATTCTCTTCACCTCATTTCTTTTTTCTTTCTTAATGCCTGTTCTTGTTGTTTGAGCTTTTTCTTTTCTGGATTTTGATTTGCTCTGTGGGTTTTTTGTTTTTGGTGTGGTTTGTGACGTATAGTATAGGATCTGATTTGTGATATCATGACCTAATCTTCAGCTTTTTTGGAGATTTCTGTTAGATTCATTTATTTGCATTTCTGTTGAATCATGGAGAAGATGTGAAAAATTGGACAATTTTTGATGTGCGAGTCCAAAGATGTAATGTTTTTGTCCAGACAAAGAAAATTTACAGAAATAAAGCTAATAATTAAGGCTTAAAGTGCATTGTATGTTAGATATTATGATTCCTGACCTGAAATTTGATACATCAGTTTAATCTGGTTCAGAGGTTTTATGATGCGTGTTTATGTGCATAATTTATGGTTTTGATCTGTTTGTTTGAGTATGTGTCAGTCCTTTTAAGTTCTAGCATAGCATGTTCTCATTACTTTTAATGTTATTGTTGTAGGGCATCCTTTGTTATATTTGCCAAGTCATAAGGACTGAAAGGCATATTGATCTAAGAATTTGAATTGCTCTTGTTGTTTAACTTCCCAGGTGTGGGCAAGAGTTGCCTTCTTTTGCGTTTCTCAGATGGCTCTTTCACTACTAGTTTTATCACCACCATTGGGTTTGTATTTCCTGATACTGTGGATTAATTTGATCATTTTTCTTTTATATTTAAACCAATTCTCTAACCTCCCTGGATTACCATATGCAGGATAGATTTTAAGATAAGAACCATTGAGCTTGATGGTAAACGAATTAAGCTTCAAATTTGGGATACAGCTGGTCAGGAGCGGTTCCGAACAATTACAACTGGTAAGTTTATGGTATGCTACTACTGTTATATATATATATATAGTAATCGTCACTTTAATGCTGTTACTAATGCATATTGCACACACAAGAAATTGAACTTGGGGAATGATTTCCTGCAACTATGACATCTGTCTTGAAGATTTTCTGGGTGGAACTACTCAATTGCTAAACTTAATTACCTCTTGCTTTCCATGGGATTTCTTATCTGAGCCATTTGGGGTTAGGGTTTCTTCAGCAAATAAACTTATGGTTTGAAATATGGAATTTCCTTTGGCAAGGAGAGTGACCAGGGAGAATTTTTTTGGGTTGAATATAATTGCACAAGCAATGACTTTAAGAGGATTAGTTGAGTATTGAAGATTTTTGTCAGCTACTGTTTGTTGAGGTACATGCTTTCACATTAGTACGTAGTTGAGTGCCTTCAAATTGGCATTTGAGAAACTCAGAATTCTGATTCTTGAATTGGAAGCATGCTTATATTTTATGCTTATTTTCATTGTATTTCTGCACTGGACCTAGTGCCACATCCATGTGAAGAATGCTTTGAGTCAAGTGGGTAAATCTTCCTACTAGGCTAAGATGTTCTACCATTTCCATATTGGATTCAATTTTAACTGAGATTTTAGTTGTTAAAGTAAGCGGTTTTGGTGGTGCTGTTTTTCTGAAAAATGTTATCTTCATTGCTTGTTTCTGCAATTTCTTTACCAGGGCATTTGGGTTTCTGTGAACTGTTTCCCTGTAGCTTATTCTTTATAATTTTTGCAGCTTACTATCGTGGAGCCATGGGTATTTTGCTGGTCTATGATGTTACTGATGAATCTTCTTTCAACAGTGAGTTCCCATTCTTTGGATCTGATAAAATTTCTGATAGCTATGAAAACAACGAAATAAAATAAATTATGTACTTCCTGCTATATTGCTCTTATATATATATTTTTTGAATCCGGCATGACCATTATCATGTGCATAGTCTGTTTGCTCTGATTATGAGGTGGAGATTTGACAAGTTTCAATCATTATTGAACATGTACTATTCATTTCTGCACCTGTTGGTGTCCTCAAGTTTTCTTATAGACATGGCTTGTCACCATTTTCAGATATCAGGAATTGGATTCGTAACATTGAACAGCATGCTTCTGATAATGTAAACAAGATCCTGGTGGGGAACAAGGCTGACATGGACGAAAGCAAAAGGGTATTGCGCTGTGTTTTGAATATTTATTGTTTACTTGATATCCAATTGCGCTTTAATAATTTTTATTGTAAATTTCAATTTGTTTTGGCAAGATTAAATTATCTAATGATATTGCTCATGTAAAATTGTATTAGTGTGCTCTAACTAAATCTTTTGGGTTTAATTTGTTAATCCCTCTCTGGGACACACACACACTCCTCCCTTGGATTGCTTTCAAATTGTTGTCTCTTATAATTTTTATCTTGATTTTCTTAGGCTGTGCCAACATCCAAGGGGCAAGCACTTGCTGATGAATATGGAATCAAGTTCTTTGAAACTGTGAGTGACACTTGTAGATCTTGAAGCCAATTGAGTGATTGGTTGGTATTTATTTAAACGCTATTCATTGCAGAGTGCAAAAACAAATCTAAACGTTGAGCAAGTTTTCTTTTCAATAGCAAGAGATATAAAACAAAGGCTTGCTGATACAGACTCGAGGACTGAGGTATTTGAATTTCATGAGATTGTTTTTAAGGAAAAGTGTTTTTTTTTTTTCCAAAAAAAAAAAAAGAAAAAGAACTGATTTTTGAGAATTTGTTTGTTGCAGCCTACAACAATTAAGATCAATCAACCTGACCAGGCAGGTGGGGGCGGTCTAGCTGCCCAAAAGTCAGCATGTTGCGGATCTTAGGAGAGAATTATTATTTAGTGGGGCACTAATTGCAGGTGACACTTTTGTCTGAAAAGAAAGGGAAGAAAGGAAACTAATTCAGATGACAGGAGGATGGGTGCTTGTTATTCTTCTTTTTATCATTCTTTTCAATCTTGTTTAGTGTGTGAAAGGTAGTTTACTACTAGAAAATGCATTTTGTGGTTAACAATTGTGCGAATAGCAGCACACTTTCCCTCTTTTTTAATTGGTTGCCCCTTTTTTTCTATGCCTAAGACATGTACCGGAGATATTGTTACTTGTTAGTTTCATTGTAATGTAAAAAAGACAATTACAGAAGGCTGTTGGTACTAAAATGGCACGACATATAAGACTTGGTTTGTTCACGGTTCAAGCTGCGATTATGTCCTTATATCTTATATCTCATTGGGCAAATATCGGATTGTCAACAGATCTATTCTGATTGTGTTACCATAAGATATATTTCTTTGGTGCCTGTTATGAAAATGGTGATGCAGATAGTAAAGTTGGCTTCTGTTGAAGTACAGGTTTTCAGCACTCACAAGTTGCTATGCTATGTTCGCCGAAGATATTTCAAATTTGATACTTGCTAGTTGAAAGTTTCATTGTGCCTACAGTCTCCTTAGCGCTTTCTATGGTAGCTGACTAGCTATAAAGCATGCATAAGCAAAATGACATCTTTAATCTGTGAATGGTTCTACATCCCCTTATTGATTCATTCGAATGAGCAGCACCATCAAAGAGACGAAGTTCACCGTGATTCAATTAAATGCTTTTCGTGCAGCCACGCTAGTCTGTCTAAAGCTCAAATTGCTTACTAGAAAAGCAAATGTGATACTGTGCTAGTCTGTCTGAATGCCTAACTGCACACTTATCAGAAAAGCTAATGTGCTACTGTACAAGGAGCCAGAAGGGAACAAAAAGAAAACAGCTGCAAGGGATATTGCCACTAACAATTTAGTAACAAAAATATTTACAGAGCAATCAGAACTTATTTTTCTAATCTGTATTTATTAATCATATTCTACCCATGATTAATAAAACAGTTGTACATGAACTCCATCATATTAACAAAAAGCACCACTTGCTTGTCCAAAAAGCTACAGCATTACATAATGTGCTAAGTCATACTATTTTCTATGCACATGACATTTAATTCTTCCTACAGTATACAGTTAGGGCCAAAACACTCCTACAAATTCAATTCTTCTTTCCCATAAATGCGTTGAAGCTCTCGAGTTGCCGCTTGAAATGATTCTGACAAAGAAAGTGCAAATTAGATGAGTCGGACCCGTTGCTATTGTAAATGGCAAAAACCTTTTAACCTTAAATCTACCTTACTTCAAAGGAAAAAAGAAAATACTACACTATGCACTAGTGCATAAGCAATTTTTAACATAAAATTTACCTTTCCATATGCGGAAGGATTTCTGATTAATTGGTGCACCAAACACAGTTTGAATTACATCAAACAGCATGCTTTCAGGAGTGTTCCTCAATTCTTGTACAATCTGATAGATAGTCTTCCCATTCTCAAAGTAAATATGATTATTTGGATGTTTTGTCTTGCAGCCAGCATGGCGTTCAAATTCATATGCATTGAGCACCTTACATGCAAATCATAAAAGAGATCAGATCGGTATGAAACATTTTTCCAGGCAAAGTTAAAAGTAAAAAGACTGACTCACCTTTGAGTAATTACATGACTGACAACTGCAGAGATAGCCAGAACCTTTTATAATGCCCCGAAGCTCCTTTTACATGCAACAGATAAGGTCAGTTAACAACAAATCCAATAAACAAATTGACCAGTAAAGGGAGGTGTAAAGGGAATTTACCTCCCGTGACAAGGAAACGTACTTTACAGGTACGCCATCCAGCATGCCAGTAGAAATTAGACTTCTGACATTAGAAGGAAAACTGTTTGGAGCTTCTTTTCGGCCAGTTCTGACCTCAGGTTTGTTCCTTGAAACAGATTCAGGTTTTGACTTCGCCGCCTTGGTGTTACTTGCAGCTACATTGACATTTGATGCACCAAAATCTTTTTCATGAACAGCCTCCAAAGTTTGAACTGAGGATTGATCGTATGGCTGATCATAACTGCTAATGGGCCTGCCAACAGGCATAATATCATGTGCATCATTAAATCCCCCGAAAGAAATCATATTGGCTTCCTCCTTACCATAGGCATCATTCATTGAAATGGCATTGTCATGTTCTTTGATGAAGGTGGGACATGTGGGTACAATATGGGTATCTCTGTTGTAGTCGTTGCCCATTAATGTCATATTGTCATCCTCCTTATCATAGGCCTGCCCTATTGATATAAAACTACTTTCATTTTCCCTATTAAAAGCCTGAACCGTAGGGATGTCACCATTATTTTCATCAATAAAATTG
This sequence comes from Mallotus repandus, assembly GCA_949671775.1. Lineage (NCBI taxonomy): Eukaryota > Viridiplantae > Streptophyta > Magnoliopsida > Malpighiales > Euphorbiaceae > Mallotus > Mallotus repandus. Next base: position 10,487 of record CATIWM010279877.1, read on the forward strand.
TGTCCCTTCAAGTCATGCATACCATTGTCAGAATCCTTCACTTGATTAACTTTAACTTTTCTAAAACCACTATAGCTAAGACAGGCTTCAGGATCTTCCATATTTTGAGATATGGACAGACTAACAGATGCGTTTGAGTCATCTGTTTCAGGACAGATGGTTCTTTCAACATAATTGACAGAACTTGTTGTGTCATGTCCAAATAAGCGGTCAATAAATTGATTCGGGATTGACTGAAAGCTAGCAGGATTGCTCCAAGTAGGAACATTTGCATTGGAGATACCTGAACTTGATGTTGTGTTTGGAGCTTGGAGTGCTTGCTTTTTGTTTCGAAACAACTCAGGTTGCGCTGCATCTACAAACCACTGATGAGATCGTTTAGGTTCAATTCTTGAAGGATTATTAAACTGTGAATCAGCATCAGTACCCTTTGCTATCCAAAAACCCTTGTTCTGAAAAGACTGGCAGAAATTATGTCAGATGTTGCATCCTTCCAACATATGAGCGCACGCAATGAGTGGCGACAGGTTAAAAACATTTGGAACAATTCATCAAGCAGAAGATGAAAATGTCACCAAAACAACATTCCAATATGTCTAAAACCAACAATGTATGCCATTTGGTAAATTCTATCAATAAAAGTGGAGATCATCTCAAGAAAGCTGCAATACAAAGCCACATTCCTCTACTCTTAAGAAAAAACTGAAAGCATTAATCTTTATAGTTAATACAATTCAAAATAAGCAATTCTATAAGCCACAGGCTCATACCACAACCCCAACACCAAGAAAAACAAACAATCAACCAATACTAACTAATGCAATCACTCTCAAACTTCATACAACATTTTTAAGAAAATGCAAATTTAGCAAACAATTCAAAACATTTACCAATTTTATGCCAAACAACAACAACAATAAACCCACATTTCTTCATTAATTGAAAAACCCAATTCAACAGCAAAATTACGCAAAGCACACCCTTTTGTTCACTTGGAAGAATCTTTACAGAAAAAAATAGTCCACCCCAGTGGAAAAAATTAAAAAAATAATAAAAAGACATGAAAGAAAAATCAAGAACATACCATTTTACTTCTCAATAGCTTCTGTTTGCTTTTTTTTTTTTTTTGTGCAATCTGCAAAATGCAAAAGCAACATATTACAATTAAAGAAAAAGCAAAAAATTAACCAAATGAAAACAATCAAAATTTCAATTAATTTTCCTCTAAGCCCAAAATTACACTAAACTACAACACGAAAAAAAAAAGTTTCAATTTTTTTTAAATTAACCTAAAAATGGAGACTAAAAAAGGTAAAAAAGTTTTAGCTTTACCTATCACGATGACCAGGAAACTGACAGTATCATCGGTAGCCGGCGGTGGAGAGGTGAATTTTTCAGGCCAAAAGCGACGGCTACCGCGAGAATTTTTAAGAGAGAAATATTAAAAAATTATAAAAAAAAAAGTGTGAGGGTATTGTTTGTGTGTGGGGGGAGTACTTGATTTTTTCTTGATTTTTTCCCATTAAAAGGGGGGACCAAACGAAACCTGCATGATATCAGAATTCACAGCTTCTTTTATCAGGACCGCACACATGTGTCCTTTAGAAGATGGTTTTAATCTAAACCGTTGAGTTGGTGATACATGAATTTAGAACTTTGTAGGGGTGTTTTGGTCTTTTTTCCCTTAAGTGGAGAAAATCTTTTCTTTTTAATGAAAATATATTTCAATACGATCAATCAATTTTTTTATGGCAAAAATCTTAATATTTTTTTCATACCACTTTATTTTCATTACCTTTATGTTATTTTACAATTTCTTGAATTAAATTATTTAAAATTTAAAATTATTATATTATTCACCTATATTTTGATCTATTACATATATCAAATAAAACAGAAAATTAAATTTTAATGTATAAATTAATCACAAAATATATGAGCCGCAAAATTTTTTTAGTTTAAATGATAGTTATAACAATAATAATAATAATTTGATTTTAGGCATATTAGTACAAAAATTACAATATTTATAATTTATTATAGACTTTAAAATTTGATAAAAATATTAAATTAAATTAATTAATTAATTACAATTTTAGCACTGAGTATAATTTGATCAAAATTAACAAAAAATCTAAATAACATCTGATTTCAAAAAAAAATATAAATAACATCTAACATTAATTTAATAAAAGTTTAATAAAATAAATTTAATAATTTTTATCAAATTTTAAAGTTAAAAATGATAAATTTGTAGACTAATACACCTTTTTAAATATAAATTAGCTATTTATATTTCTAAAATAAATATATAAGTTGATATAAATTAATATTGAAAATGTTTAAAAATATATAAAAATATGTTGTTAGTATTTTTAATGGATTGAAGCTTCTTTACTTTTATTTCTATTTGTTTAATTACAGAAAAAAAGTAGAGTGCCACTTAGCATGGGATTAATGAAGAAGAGATGCAAAACAAAACAGTTTTTTTTTTTTTTTTTTTTTTTTGAGGAAGATGGGGAGAGCTATTTAATTTCAACTTTAAAATTTGGCCTAATTGAAAATGAAATCATTTCAAAACATTAGAATTTAACTCTTACTTATTCTTTTAATATTGAAAAAATATCAAAAAAAATAATTAGCAATAAATAATTTTATTTTTTAGTATAAATGAATCAAAATTTGTTGATAGGTGCAAATAATTTAAAAACCGAAACTCTTGGATATTTAGCTGATTTTTTTAGTTACAAGGAAGTGGGAAGGGATTAAGGATGGTCTCAAATGGATGATTTTTTTATACAACTCATGTGGAAAGAATTTATTCTATTTCAGCTTCTTAAATTACAAATAACTAATGAAATAAAAGAGTTTTAATTTTTTTAAATATTTTTCAAATACTGTAGGAAGATAAAAAGACAACAATGCCATTATATGCTAACAAACAATTAAAATTTAGTACTTAATGAAAGTGATAAAAACTACAATCTAATAACACATGTGTAAATTTTAGATGATTTGATATTTTTAATTTTATATTCTAACTGTATGTGCAGCGCAATCATTATAAACTTTATGATGTATAAAGAATTATTGTCTTTTTATTAGCACTCGAGAGAAATTTTAAAAGATTAAAAAGAAATTACTCCCACATAAATTGTATAAAAAAAAAAATTATCCGTCTCAACGCAAAAAATCCTAACTATATATGCCACAAGAGCTTGGCCTAGTTTACGAGCATATTTCATCTGATTTTATGCGAAATTGCATAGCAATTAAGTTCCCGTAACTTTCCGAGTGAATACGAAGACATTGATGAAGTTATGTTTCTTCTCTGTTTCTACACAATTTCTCATCTAAACCCAAGAAACTATATATTAACTGTACCCAACCCTTACCGTCTACGCCATATTCTAACAACTATATATCTATATATATCCGAAGAAATCAAGAATGCTGCGTGAGAATTGTTTGACTCTCAGTCTCATATCTTAATATCATCAGTAATTAAATATTTTTGTTCTAGAAATTATCAGCTCAAACCAACACCAATAACAAGAAATTTGAGGATCATTCGAGGTATCATGAAACAATCCCAGCGACCTAAGGCGAGGCGAAAGGATGCTGCAGGTCGCAATCACCACCACCATCAACATCAACAGCGGCAGCAGTCGCAACAAGTACTGAAGCGGCACCTCCAGTATCAACCAATTACAGGGGAGCAAAATGGTAGTGATGATCTTAACTATTTGCGGTTTACTTCTTTCTTGGAATTGGATAGCTCATTCTTGTCACCGTGGAGTTGCAACTCCGTGCAAAATGGGGAGTCAAGAATTGGAGTGAAACAGCGTATGGTTTTTCAAATGGGTTCTTTCTTCAGCTATAGTCACCATTGCTAAAAGCTCTCTTTAATTTTTTTTTCCTTCCAAAGAAAGTGTTTTTGTTGTTTAGACTTCTAATTAAATCCTTTTAGTGTTGTAGTTCATCTTCTTAATCAGTTTTCTTCTAATTGTCCATGGGATATCAAAATATTTTCATGCTTCTTATATTCGATAGTTATAAAAGTTCCGACTATTTTAAAGTTTAAATCGGATAAACTCATAAATGAGTAAAACTTTTTTAATACCTATTTTTTTAATATATAAGAATATGAGACTTTAATCAAAACTTCTTATCATTTGGATAAATAAATATTATTTGAGAAATTTAAAGGATTGACTAATTAGTGGCACATAAAATTTTATTAAATTTTTATAAGAGAATGTTCCATAAAAGGAAGATTGTATTCGATCTTTTTATCAAGTTAAAATCTTTTAAATTAATATCACATGGAGCACAAATAATAATTAATCTCACATTTAATATGATATAAGAATGATTCTCTTCTTTTATTTTCCAAATAAATATTTTTAGTATTGAATTTAACTATTTTCCTGTAGTTAATTTAAGAACCCAGTAGTTTAAGTCCTTAACTACATACAATCATTCCTCACACATTTGACATGTTCACAAAATCACAGTAAAAAGACCAGAGGCAAACAACACATTTTGGCTGACTTAAACCAATGATAGCAAAAAAAAAAAGTGAAATTTTGTGTTGGACATTTGTAATTACATGTCTAACATGAATTGATCGATCTATTTCAAATTCAACAGCTGTTTTCCGGCCGTAGTAAGGTGTTTTTCAAGACAAAAATTGTATACACAGTCGTAAACGGCCAATATAATGGTTCACATTGGTGTGCCCAATATATGTTGGTTCACATTAGATTGAATAGGAATTTTCTTAAATGTTAAGTTTAAATTCAATGTCCTGATCTCAATCAAATTTCTTAAATTTTTTTAAAGAAAATTTCTCTTCTCTATTGGGTCTTTATAGATCTATAATTTTCTACTTAGACATGATGAACTCTAACATAATTACCAAAAAAATTCCCTTAAAAAAAAAACATAATTACAAAAATTTGAACTAGAGAAATATCTAATTTTTTTCGATTAATAGTTCAATTTTATTATCTTAGTCGTTCTTTCTCTCTTTTTTTCTATTGATTTTTTCAATAAAAATTTTATTTTTAACTATCGTCAATTATCTCTTAAATTAACAATGATCCATCATTATTTTTTCTCTTAATTTAATAAATTCAGATATTTAATCTATTTATTTTCTATTAAAATTTTTGAGTTTTCTTTAATAGAATTTTTAATACCTTTTATGAAATTTTCATGGCCATTGAGGTAGCTAAACAATATCATGAAATGAAATGTATAGATTGCCCAACATATCGTTGAAATTGCAAATTAAAATAGTTTTATTAAAATAATTTTATCAATATAATTGAAGAATAGTGATGAAAAATTTTTACATTTTAAGTGAGAGTTTATTTTACTAGTTCTTAATTGTACTTTTATTTATATTATTTTATGAAATTAGTTAATTTTATTATTGAAATTTATTTTATTATCGATGTTGAATAATATTTTTTTTCTTTCTGTACAAGTAATATTTGATATTATATATGTATTTTTTTGAACAACTAATCACTTCATTAAACTAAACAAATATTACAATAATATTTTCCAATTGAAAATCCATGAGAGAAAGCCCAAATAAAATATTATATTTACATGTATAGGGACTGCCAGAGAAAAATAAATAAATGGATTTAGTGCCAATAATCCAATAAAAAAGCTGGCACATACAAAATCTTTTCTGGCAAGGATCAATTTGAAAAAAAAATGGAAAAGCGTGTGAAAACGTGAAAGATAAATATTCTCTCTATTATTAAAAAAACAAATGAATACATCTAATCAATGAATACAAAACTTTAATTATGTCCAAAAAGACCCTCATCTTAACAATTCAATACACAACCTTCCCTAATTGCAACGTCAAGTCATAATTCTCCGCAGGCGCCAAGTTCAAATCCAAGCACAAACTTTTACTAGAATTACATTTCTTCATTACCGGCAACAGAGGTCGAGTTACCAACTTCACACCATGATGATGATCATCACCCCCATGGGGATTACTAGCTCTATGTCGTCTCATGTGACCGCCAAGGGCTTGGCCGAGAGGAAACTCAAGGCCACAAATAGAACACTCGTGTGTTTTGGGCTTCGGAGGCGAACTGGGTAACTTTAACAAGTCATCTCCGATGAGTTTTGGCTTCTTGTGGCTGGCACGATGGCCACCCAATGCTTGAAACGACGAGAACTTTCTGTTACATGTCTTGCAAGAAAATAAACGCCCTTTTGCTGCATCTTGATCATCCGTGGTTTTGCCAACTTTAGAGAGTAGCATCAGGCAATTAGCCACATCAATGGCTGCTTCTTCTCTGCCTCTCTTCATCATCTCCAAGCAAACAATAACAGGAACAAAAAGAAGAGTTTTTTAAGCTGAAGGTTTTGATGTGAAAGTGAAGATTTTTGGTGTTGAATTTATGAGATGTGAAGCAACAAAATGGAGTGGGTGCTGTATTTATAGGATCTGAGTGGTGGTGGTAAGCAGTGACGTATTTGCAGTGGCAGATTTGCCCTTGGGTTCGGGGCAAAATGGAAGCGGAAATGGATGGCCGTGTGTGTAAATAGCGGGAAACTTTAGGGGTAAACATTAGCCGCCGTAATAGATAAGATTACGTGACCGCGTGGCTGAAAAAAGCACAAGCAAGTAATAGTCGTCGGAGTCTTCCCTATAACCTGACAATTCTAGAAACTTATACTATTATCTGTAAATATCTCCAACACTCCCCCAGGCGCGTGGGAAGAAAATTAATACTTTTTCTATGGGTGAAATTTACAATAATTTTTAATTAACAGACAGCAGAATCCTATTATTTGCAATTTTTTTTTATTATCAGGGTATTATATATTGCATTAATTATTATAATTAAAACATTTTTACACAAATTTTGTGGACGTTGACGTTAGTAAAATTATATTGATAAAAAATAAAAATAAAAGTATAAGCTTCAATTGAAAATAACTGGATTATATATTATGTTAATTTTAATTTATATTTATTAATCAGAAATTATAATTAATATCTATAAGATAATTTTTAAATATATGTTAATTTAATGCTAATGTATTTTAATTTATATCACTCGATAAATTTGAATTAATTCTTAACTTTATATAATGTTTTTATTTGAACAAATAGAATAAAAATTATAAAATTTATATGTTATATAAAAATTGATTTTTTTTTAAAGTAGGTAGCAAATTTATTGGTTAAATAAAAAATATTCTACATACATTAATTAGAAAGTATTAGAATATAGTTTTAAGATGAATTTAATCACAAAATAACCCAATAATCTATTACGTTTTTTCTCTATTCTTCTAGGTTCTTCTAAGTTACCTTACCATTGTTTCAGTTTTGGGGTTGTTGTTGGCACTATCTTCACCGATGGTAACCTTTCTTTCTTTATTTTTTTTACTTTCTTTTAGTTCTGAATATTTTTGCATCTCTATCTTTTTTGGGTCTTTTTTTTATCATCTTTTGAATATTTTTTTCTTTATAGGAATTTATTTGATCAGGAAAAGAAGCAGCAACAAGGTATTAAAAGAACTTTTAATTTATTTAATATGGGTTTGGTCATTCCCATCAGTTCACGAAGGATAGCAATAAGTTTGTCCAATCGATCAGTTGAATTTCAAACTTTTTTATATCTGTCCATGGCTGGTGTTGTTGTACCGACATTTCCAATAATATTTTCCTTTTATTTCTTGATATTTGAATTATGGTTGTTGTTACTTTACTTGTTTTAATCTATAATTTTTTTATATTTTTTCTAAATTTTTTGATCATTTGTGCTTCATTTGTATCAAATTCAAAAAATCTGTATCAACTCTTAAGAAAAATGTATTTTAATATATTTTAATTTCTGTTGTTGGAACAAAAAAGATGAATTTAATCACATGAGAATTATATTCGACCAAAAAAGGTTGAAAAAATTTAAAATTATTTATCTCAAAGTGTGTGGTACAAGTAATATTGGATGGATACCATGTTTATGAGGAAAAAAAAAATTTAAGAGGTGAAATCCACGTAGTTTGGAAGGCGCGTGGACGGTTGATAAACTGTTTGGGAAAGGGGTAGTGAGAAAGCGAGCAAGATCCTGCGGAGCGTAAAGAAACAGAGAAGAAGGATGAACATGGAAACGTGCGGGGCAAGTCGCGAAGTCTTACTGCAAAATCCACGCGGTCCATTAATCGCCTTTTAGTTGAGTAGTAGTAGTAGTGTCAGCTTCCTCCTTTCATACGCTCTTTTTAAACCTAATCTTCATGCCTCTTGCCTCTTTCTATTCTATTCTAATTGGGTGTGCTTAATTCCCCACATATAATTTCATACTATTCTACTCACCAACTTAATTTAATTTTTTATTTTCTATTGATTACATATAATGTTAGCTCAATTGACATCATCAAATTTTAAATAATGTATGGTTAGTTGGTTCAATAGGTTTATTAGTGTGTAAAGAACAAGCCTCTTGTAAATTTAGTTTATTTTTTAAAAATTTTGGCATAAATATTTCGATTTGTTAATTTCTTAGTAAATATAATTCACCATTAATTTTGATGAAAATTGAGTATAGAAATGCTAGTATGGTGTTTTAGATGACAATATTAATGTGGATCCATTATTACATCAACTTTTCTTTGTGTAAAACAATCAAATATTTTCAATTTATAATAAATTTGTCCCAAATTTTTTATTTTAGCTATAATATGTTAATTTTTCTAAATATACTACATTTTACAATTAGATATAGAATTTAGTTGTTAATTATGATATTAAATTATTTATTATTTAAACACAATATTTTTAAATATATACCATTCAGTTAATATTAAAATGCACGATCTATTTCATAAATTATTTTTAAAATAAAATATATTCACATGAGTAATAACCAAAAACATTGTTAAAATTAGACACATATCCATATGCATATATATTAAATACTGAACTTTGAAGCCATTACGTCTAAAATTTGACAAATACTTATAATTCAACACTCACCCCTAAAGACTTATATGTTGAGTTATTAAAATTCACAATATTGTTTTATAAAAAAATCTTATTTTACAATACACATGTTCTATTTCATGTAAAACACTCTAATTCTATTACATATAAAACCTTACATTAGTTTTTTTAATCAAAAATCATGTTTTTTTATTTTAACTAAAAATTTCTTTTTTCAACTATTTTCTATTTTTTTTATTTATTTATTCTATATATAATTACATAAAATTATTCTATATTTAATAAAATATAATTAAATAAAATTATTACAATAACTTTTTAAGTTCTCATTTTTGCATTTAATTAAATTGTAGTTTTAATTTATTAAAATTATTTAACTAATTACTTTAAAATATATATTATTTATAGTCCACGCAAAACGCAAGTTTATGACTAATTATTATTACTATATATATATATATATATACTTTTAATAAAAAATAATAAAATAAAATTATTTCAACAACTTTTTAAGTTCTCATTTTTATATTTAATTAAATTTTAGCTCTAATTAAACTTATTTAATTAATTATTTAAAAAAGTGCATACTAATTATAATCTGTGCAAAACACAGGTTAACAACTAGTTTTAATGTTCATAAGAGGTTAAAAACTATAACATATGTATTAGATACAAATTCATGTGCTTAGAATTTAACAAATAATATACATTTTTGTAGTATTTTTATGATGCATATTCTCATGTGCATATATATCTATATATTCCAGATGCAAAACTAAAACAGCATGCACATGAAAAACTCAATTATGATTTGTTTGATGTCTATGAATTGAAATTTTAAAGTAAAATTTGAAAATTCGTCACATAGTGCTGCACAATCAGACTTGAAACTCATGTGCTCAGAATTAGCCGAAATTTATTATCATAGTCTCATATTCACATGAAAATTTAAAATAAGTGAAAAAAGAGATGAATATATAGTATTTACAAATTAAATAAGCTTTTCATTTCTATTTTTATATTTTCTTGAATTATTGAAATTAAAGTTTAATTAACTATTATAATTAGCATTTAGATAATGTGAATGTGAAATTCATAAAAATAAAGATTAGCAACTTTACATTGAATCTCATTTATTGATTAGATTGCAATTGTGCTAAAATTGTAAATAATTTATCGAATTGAATAAGATTTACCAAAATTTAGAGTTTGGTATAAATTTGTAAAAGATTATGATTTTTGACACCAATATACCTTAAAAATATATATGTATTTTTAATAAAAATAATAAAATAAAATTATTTCAAAAACTTTTTTATTTTTATTTTTATATTTGAATAAATTATTAAAATTATTTAATTAATTATTTTAAAATATATATTAATTATGGTCCGTGTAAAACGCAGAATCACAACTGATTTTAATATTCATAAGAGGTTGAAAAGTACAACATATGTATTAGATACAAATTCACATGCTTAGAATTTAACAAATAATACACATTTTCATAGTATTTTCCTATGCATATTTTCATGTACATATATATATAAATCTTCCATATTCAAAGCTAAAACAGTGCAAATGAAAAACTCAATTATGATTTGTTTGATGTATATGAATTGAAATTTTAAACTTAAAATTTGAAAATTCGGCACATAGTGCTTCACAATCAGAAACCACCGACGAAAAAGTACTTGGAAACTCAAGTTCTAGGAATGTTAAGGGATAGAGTATCAATGCATTGTGCATGTTAGGTGGAGTTTCAACTGTGAACTTTGGCAACGAAGTCAAGGGAAGGACGCAAGCAAGGCAAGAAAAGTAATGGGTCACTTGTTCAGTATTTTACACACTTCTTTAGTTGATTCTCATTGTCTAAGGAATATAATACTTTAATTTGTTGAAGTCTGAAAAAGGACTAAACCCTTTTCAAATATAAGAGAAGCATCACAGAAATTACAAGACACAACAATGGATAATGATGCCATGCCACCTTGCCTTCATGCAGTCAACTCTTCATTTCTTTGTTGGGCTTCTAGCAAATCTTCTATTTTACATGTCCCACTTATTGTTCTCTAAGTTGTTTGTTTATTATGAATCATTCAACTTTCTCTTTAAAGGATAATTTTTGGCCCTTTTCGACCTAAAATTACTCGTCTACATCTTTTTTTTTTTATTATTATTTTCTTAAATAAGTAGTTATTTCATATAAATTTGAGTTTTATTTTATTTTTCGTGATTGCATCGTCTTATTGTTGCATTTGGTTTTTTATCGTCTTATTGCGAGATTTTATTTTCCATCATCTTAGTATGCCGTTTTATTTGTGTGTGGACGATTCAGACGGACAAAACATATTTAATCAGATAGAGACAATAACTCATATTATAGTTGTCAATATGTTGCAGAACTAGAGTTATAAGTATTCTAGTTATTATAGTATTAACAAATTTAATTTATAGGTTTTGAACTAATTTATTATACTATTAATTAATATGGGTGTTGTTTCATCATCTATAATTTTTTACAAATTTATATATGTACTTCTATCAATGCATTGCTAGTTTGAATCAATAAAATTATTTTTCTTTTAAAAAAAGTTGTTTGTTTATTAAATTTGTTATAACTGTCAAAAATTTGACTAAATTTTTATATGAGAAAAATTTTATAATAAGTAATTTTGTATTTCAATTTTTATTATGTTAAATTCTCTTGAATCAATGCTGACTGTAAAGTATGAATATAAAATAATCATTTATTGAGCATAGTGTAAAAGTATATATCATTGCACCAAAAAAACTTGTTTGAAATATTATGAACATATATATTTCTGGTGCATGATTATCATATATTTTTAGAGAAAAAGAACATGTAAGCAATATTTTTAACATTCATTAGCTTTAAAATCCATGCATATATGTTCTCGTCCGCCATCCAAGCAAGGACTAGAAATAAAAAAAAAAAATATATGTCTCTATATAATAAATTAAAATTAATTTTCAAAAGTAAAAATAAATTTTAGAAGTTAAATAGGTTTAAATAGAAATTAAGGTGATTTAATAAGGAAAATAAAAACTAGAAAATAAAAGAGAAAGATTACCTCTATTTTACAGTCAATCAATGTCAGAGTTATATGACCTCACTATTGAAAAAAAATATCCAAATTCTAAGCTCTTGGTAATAGTATATATGCATTCATAGTAAGAGTCATTATTTAATTATAATTATTTGTTAATTCTTTTATATTTATATATCTATAATACATATTGATGGTTAGGATCGTCAAATAAAAATTAATTATAATTTTTAATTCTATTTATATGAATATAAAAATGGGTATCAAAAATATAAATATATTATTCAGGACACAATTTCATATATAATTGGTGGCCTCCTTGGCATTATTATGTTGGAGTGAAGGTCCATTTATGTAAATAGAGAATAATTAATTTTGTTGAATTTAGATATAAAATCATGACAGGTGCAATAACTAACACATTTATAATCCATATTTAATTTAAAAAAAAAATCAAATCTAATTGGCAGGTACCCCTTGTTTTGATTGCAACAAAGAATTTGCATCAATCAGTAATGTAGTAGGAATTTGAAAATTTGCTGCAAATAATCAACAATGTCAACTGAAAAGTACCATTGTACCAAATCGTACCAGTCATCATCATCATCATGATCACTCACCCACAGAAATCAACAAAGAATTTTATAGGGCTGTGCTGGGCGGCAGGCAGCTCTTCACATTTGAGATTGTTACACAATAGAGTAAAGAAGCTTTTATATTTCTCAATACTTCACTGTATAGGCTAAAGTAGCAATTTATCCTGAACTTAGATGCGATGGTTAATAAGTTAACTTTCTAACACATTGTCTATCAATTTGATAAATTTGGTCAATTAAAATTTGTTAAAAAAATTCATTTTAGTAAAAATAATTTTTAATTCATTCATTCTAAAATTTTATACCTTTAACTAATTAGGCCCACTTTATAAAAATTTTAAAATATGTAAGACATAATTTGGTAAAAATTAAATTTAGAACCATATGATTTAAATTTAAATAATCGAAAATTATAAAATTAAAAAGTTTAAAAATATATTTTATGATTTACATATAATTTTAAATTTAATGTTTATTAATTCATATCTTAAATATTCTAGAGTTTGATAAATTGGATCTAATTAGTCAATATATAAAAATTCTGAAGTAAATTAGTTAAAAAATTATTTTGAACTAAATTAAAAATTACTGAAAAGCTAATGTGAGCTCATTGACAAATTTTGTCAAGTTGGTGAAATAATAAGCCAGAAATTTAATTATCAATTAAATAATCATTGCGTCCAAGTTGAGAAGGCAAATTGCTACTTTAGCCTTTCACTGCAAAAGGAGTATATTATAAGGATTTTTTTCAGAAATAACCAAAACATGGAAGGTTTTTAAAAAATACGTTGACTTTTTTTTTCCCTTACAAAGCCATGGTGTTTGACAAGCAATACTTTTAAAAGTACAGTAGTTATTCTCATGTAAAAAAAAAAACCCTCACAACAACTACCACAAAAAAAAAAAACTACAAATACAATTACTCACACAATTAAAAATATTTTTGGTTTTTTTTAATTGTTCGTTAATTTTTGTTGGATTGTTATTGTTATTTTTTTGGTAGTTGTCAGATTTTCCTTGTGAGGTTGTTTTTTATTTTTATTTTTTGTTGTTGTTGAGTTGTTGCTATTATTTTTTGGTTTTTCTGGAAAAATATCCTGACAACAAGTAAAAAACACATAGACAACAACCTCATAACAATAAAATAAAAAATAAAAAATAAACAAGAACAACCCAACAACCTGACAACAACAGTTCAAATAACTCTGGTTGCCTCTATTTTTACTAGCACGACAACAATCAAACAAGAAAAAATAAAAAAAAAATAGCAAGAACAACCCAACAACCTGACAACAGCAATTCAAATAGTTCCTTTGCCTCTGTTTTTACTAGCATGACAACAATAAAACTGCAACTAGACACAAACCAAAACATTAACAACAGTTCAAAAACAACCAGACAACAACCAAATTCATTAACACCCACATATTGCCAAATTAACAACAAATGCCCATATTTTTTATAAAAAATTCACATTCACCAACCCAATATTAAAAACACAAATCTAGAAACAAAAAATAGAAAAAAAAAA
>CATIWM010279958.1:0-37650 GCA_949671775.1 Mallotus repandus
AGAAGAAGAAGAAGAAGAACGAGAACAACAATAAGGAAATAAGAAAAATCGTAAAAATGAAAAAAAAAAAAGGTGAAGATGAAAAGCGCTGCAGTAAGTGTGAAAAAAATAAAACGTAAAGTGCATGTGAAATAAAGTGGTCCAACTATCGTGAAAATTGTAAATTTTCCTAAAATTTTGCATTTCTTAGAAATCATTATTACACTAATAGGCCAAATTATATTATGAACTCCTGTTCATATTACAATATGGACTCCTGTTCAGATTACAATATGGACCAGGTCCATCACACACGTATGAAACACTTTTTTAATGCTTTCTTTCCTCTCTTTTTTTAAAGCACCTTTCTCCTTTGGCTCTCTATTGGTCACTCAGTTTCTCTCGACGTTATGAAAATTTTGGTCAATCTCTGCACCAACGTCACTTACGATCGCACCAGCATCCAACACTGGCTCGATTCCGGCCACGACACCTGTCCTGCCACCATGCAAATCCTCTCCACCATCTTACTCGTCACCGCCTCATCAACTTCTAGAACCAATCTTCCTCCTCTTGCTGCTCTGATTCCGACCCCTCTACTTCTTCTTCTTCTTCTTCTCCGGTGATGATGACCGTGTCTGAGAAGCCAATTAAGGTTTGGGTTGAGGATATTAACAGTCAAAAAGCGGAGAAATTGATAGTCAAAATTGTTGATTTCTTGAGCCTTTCCAATGAGAATAGCATTGAAGCTGCTCACGATGTTGAAATTAGAATAGATGCATTGAAGCTGCTCACAATGTTGAAAAGGCTAGTTCCTCGTGCTGCTACCACCATTGAAGCTTAGCTAAACATATTTCAGGTATGTTGGCCCCTGGTCATTTGTATTGTATAATTCATTTTGATATTTCAATTAAAGGACAATTAACTTGTGGGATTTTCCAGCCATATAAGATTGATGTGAATTCTGAATACAAGTTATTATTGTTCTTACTTGTTACTAATGTGGAGGTATCCCTTTTTAACTCTAGTTTTTAATAGTGATGTCAATCTGCACCAACTCTACTCTTCTAGTATGCTTATATGATAAGGAGGGTAAATGGAAAATAGAGTGTTCATCTGCAAATTTCTTCTTTTTCCCGTGATAGTGTTCTAAGAGTTTATTGGTAGCCTCAAGCTCTTTGTGGACATCCTTTACTCATAAGCATCAGCTTCATTTCCATGTTCTTCATCAGAATATATTATTCGCCATCTTTCATTGGCTGAGCACAATGATGGTACAAAAGTTGCAGGCATGCACATGTATAATAGTGAAAACAAATTGAAAAAAGTAGTGAATGTGTGAAAAAAAATCAACCGTGAAGTGAATCTGTAGGTGAAGATTAATGAACCTATAGATAAAGGTCAATAAAAATGTAGGTGAAAGTCAACAAACTTACTACAGACTCATTGATCTTCACTTGTAAATTCGTTGATCCTCAATGAATATGCAGGTGAAGATCAATGAATTTACGTCAAAAAAAGAAGAAGAAAGAGGCACATTTTTTTTTATTTTGCACGTGTAAGGACCCTTAATTTACATTGCAATATGATCAGGGTCCAAAATATAATAATTGCACTAACAGTGACAAAGGGGTTTTACAAGCCCAATTACGTACAAATAAAGTGCAAGAGGCCGAAGCTTACAATACACATAAACCCCAATCCATTTAAATTAAATGCCATAGATATTTTTCCTCTTTCAATTTTTTAAGGTCTTTGTGCTTATTTGGAATTGGGTTCATGTAAAGTTAGCAGAGACTGGTGTCCAATACTATTTTTTTGATAGCGTATCACTACAAGATACTCAAAATGTACACTTTAGCAATAAATGTTTACAATAAGGGACACAATAAAATGTTGTTATTGCTATTGTCACAACATTATTGATGTGTAACTTTTTTCGTTAATAAGAAAATAATTTGAAATACTGATGACTATATGATAAAAAATAGTTCCATCTTTTTTAAATTAGATAAAAATAATTTTACAAATTAATTATGGTAAAATCTGAATTATATATTTTTAGATGTTTTTGAAAAAAAAAAGTGACTACCGACTCGCTTTTTAATGGTTGTTGATGTGCAATTTAGCATCATCAAGTCACAATTTACTACTTGAATGTGTAGTATTACCATCATCTTGATTATTTTACCCACAAACTTGATTAACATTTTTTTCAAGTGGGACTGTCATTTGTACATTCAATTTGAGAATTTGAGTTTCTGTGTGTTTGAAATGCTACAAAATTTGTATTAGTGGCTCAATTACTACCAGAATGAAGTGTCACCACCATGCATATAATAAAAAGGTTAGTGATTGCGCAAATGGAGTTATTGGGAGAAATTGAACTAAGTATAAAGTGATTAGTGCTGCAAATTGCGCAAGATATGCTTTAATTACTGGATGTTGTAGTTATAGTTCTCATTTTAAATAGCCTCCAAGATGATTTCAAGCAACTTATCAATGTAACTCATTGCTCCTAATTGATATATAGTGGCACTAGCATATGTTACATAATCATTATTAAATTTCTTAAGAGGCTGCCTGGCCAAATCCTGTGAAGGCTTTTATGTTACATTGTACAAGTTCAAGAATCAATTATTTTCTCATGTTTTTTAGCTAGTTGAAGTGTTAATTTTTCATCATAAGGGGAGACGAGTTCAAACTCTATTTTTTCATCTAAATGTTAACTTAAATTATTTAGAGAGTTAATTTTTTGTTTCACTTGTATCTTATTAATTTGTACGCTAGTATAACTTATGTTACTTTGGTGCCATTTGTAGTCAAATTTTAAATTGCCAGGTTTACCCATTATCTCAAGAAAAGAAGTGTTTAATCATAATTTTGACATTACAACATCATGAATTGGTTATGATGTTTTCGTTCGGGGTTAATTATGCAAGCGATAAGAGGTTGATTTCGTCAAAATGATGCACCACGCAAGCCATTGACCTTTCTTCGAGCATTTTCTTAAAGAATGCATCCAAAGTTAAGCCAAAAGACAAGAGAATGGAAGACTTGAGACTTTTGTAATGATACTAATAATAATAATAAAAAAAAAAGAGAATGCATCTGCCACTTTGGAATCCATACCTGAAGGGCATTTGACTAATTAAATTCGCCATTAATTATCATTTTATAATGTAAATATTAAAATTTAACTTTCATGATTTTTATCTGATTTTTAATATTTAGCTTATTAATATTTAAATTATATAATTTTTTTTATTTAAATCATCAATATTTAAAATTCACTAATGTGGCAAAAGTATTGGTAGTTCATAAAGGTCTTCTTTTCGATATGTCTTTGAATTGTAAGAAGCTCATAGTTGAATGTGACAATCTCTCAGTTATTTGCAAAATCAACAATGACATTCAGGACCTCTCATATTTGGGTTTGATAGTTGCAGATGTTAAGAATCTCATCAGATCGTCTTTTAGGTTAATAAGTTTTTCTTATGTTCCAAAACAAGCTAATATGTTAGCTCATAGTTTAGTGAGGTTTTCTTTTTCCCTAGAAGTAGATGTCTTTAGCAAGTTTAATTGTGTTCCTTCTTCTTTGGAAGGAATTGTTGTTGCAGACTCGGCTGTTCTTCGATTTTATGGTTTTAATATAGTCTTTTTTCCTCAAAAAATATTTAAAATCCACTGAATTCTTAATAATTTAATATGATCCAGGCAAAACCATAAAAGCAGCAAAAGTGTCCCAAAAATAAATACATTAGTAAATCCTATAAAATCAATCCCTTAGCAACAAAATCTTTGAGTCTCAGCATATACTTCTCAATGGCTTGCTTAATTACCCTTCAAAAAGATTAATTCTACTTTACAATTGGTCATGATTCATAATATAATATTTTTATGCTTTTATATTAATATAAACAATTTAAGATGTGGGCGATTAATTAGTGATTGAGCGAATGTAAATTAACACCATAAATAGATCTTTTTTTTAAAAAAAAAATTATTAATTAGTAAAAATTAAAAAATTTAAATTGCTTGAAGAGATTCAGATATGATAGTTAACTAATAATCTATAATAGATATGATAATGCATTATACGTCATTTTCACTAGGCTCTGGTTCAAATGAGTTATATCTGAGATTTAATTAGTTTCAAAATCAAATAAATTATACCCAATTTCAATCAGATTTTAATTCAAATGAGTTACACCCAAGTTTTGATAAGGTTGAAATTGAACTAGGTCATACTCGACTTGATAAGGTTCACAAGTTTTAACAATAGGTCAAATATTCAAAGTCCATACCAACACATATTAAATATGCGTATTTTGATTAGTAATAAATATCGAATGTGCGTTACAAGCTTTTGAAAAAATTTTAATGCAAAAAAGTTAGAATCCAATAAATAATAATCTCCATTTAGATTTTTTTTTTTTAACACTTGTAAAATCTCCATTGTACATTGAATTCATTAATGTCGATAGATTTTATAATTGTTAGTAACTCATAAAGTCACGATTATTAATTGTTAGTATTAGTAGGGAGGGAGAATTATAATTCTAACAATGTAAGACCCATAAATGTAAATCTTATCCATGGAATCGGTTAAGGAATTATCCTTGGCATTGCCATGATTTGAACAGGGACCAAAATAATATTAACAGTGATTTGAAAATAATATTACGGTCTATTTGTATGACCTACCATAATTTGACTTTGAGGTGCTATAATTTGACTTTGAGGTGCCATCTGCAGTTCCATTTTCAACTGCCGCCTTTACACTGTTAACTCAAAAACATTTTCAAATCGCAAATTCAGGTCGCTTACAACATCATCAGTTCTTTTTTATATTTTCAATCTGTGACTGGGTGCAGTTCACTGGTTATGCAGAAACAAGAGGTTGATTTCGTCAAAATGACTTACTGGTCATGCAAGCGATTAATGGCCTCTCTTCGAGCTTCTTTTTACTGGAAAACAGAAGAGTTGACACTTTGAAAAAAGAAAATTGCATGTACTACTATGGAAATCCTATATTGACTAATTGAATGCACATTCTTTTCTGATTTATCTTTAGGAATTCTTTATATTATTATCACGACACTATAGAAAATGTTAAAATAAAAATTCATTCTTATTATTATTTGAAAATGATTTATACAAATTAAGGACTTTCAGAATCAAAGCAAAATAAATTTGAAAAAAAAAACTTGTATTAAAATAGCCTGATTTGATTATATAAATGCCGTTTAAAACTAAGTTAAAAACTGAAAAAGATGTGCAGGAAAATTAAAAATTATTGCGTGATTGATCCTTTTTTGATGCTCCATCTTTAGTCTTTCGTAATTATCCTATCTATAACACTTCAATTTTCTGTTATAAAAAATTTGAAGATATATATGGTCTCTCCTCCCCTCGTTGGTTAATCAAATCAGAGATGGATGCACGCATGCATTCATGAATCAAGGGGCTGCAGGAACTTTTAATTAATTCTTAGGTGAATTAAATAATGTTTTCAAACGAAATTGTTCAATAATGCAAAGGGTATGGGGGCGGCCCGCTGCTCACAAAATTATTTATCAATTGGCGGCTAAAATTTTAATAATTAATTTAATACAATCATATATATATCACAATTTAAATTTAAAATATTATTTAAGCATAATGCATTAAGCAATTTCAAAATCCACCTCACTTTTCATAACATCGTGCATTCAGCAATTTATAGATAATTGATTATTGCACCCTTGAGCCACTCTGTACTCCACTTACAATGTGTGAACATTCAAAGATATATATTTATATATATATTGTAATTTATTTGTTTATACATAAATTTAAAATTTTATTTAAAAAGTTGTAGCTTTAAACCACTCAAATCAAAACACGTAAATGGTGATGCTAGATAATTTTCAGGCTTTACTTCCTAATATTAACTTGTGATATTAGGGGACCAACTAACGCTTCCAAAAACGAATGTATGTAGTTACAGAGAGCCACACAAATGAAGCTTTTGATTGCCGCCACATGAGATCCTGCCACCCTTGTATTGGTGGCCATTGAACTAGCCAAGGTTTGAATATTTTAAAACAGAGGTGTAGCTACGGATTATTAGATAAATGTTTTGTACTTGAGTATTTGATGGTTGACAAATACTTTAATCATAACAGTATGCTATATATTTATTTAACAAGTTAGTGTATAAACAAAAATTTCCACATATATATATATATATATATTTTTTTTCCTGAACAAAACTATATATATATATACAAATTGTATAATTACAAAAGAAAACTGTAGCTAACTTATAGTAACAATTGCAAGAAATATAAAATTTGTAAATGATTCATATATAATTTTATTGAATTTTCTTTTGGTTACTAGATAAGTTATATGACCTAAATTTTGATTCCTCAGAATGCTTTTGAAGAGGAGTTACCACTTGACTACTCACTCACTGACATAATTTTATTGAATTTTTAGTAACTAATAGATTTTACATTTTTAAGTTAATGTACAATTTTAGTTATGACTATATACATGGTGGTAACAATTTGCTTATTTCTGTAATTTCTTAGCTACCCATAAAATATTGTAACTAATTAAATATTTTAGCTATAAAATTTTAGTAATCAAAATGTAATTAAAGATTAATTAGCCATAATACTCTAGCAATAATATACATTAAATTTTGTAACTAATCTTTAACCCCGTTATTATTTTTTTTAAAAAAAAAATTTACTATGACATAATATTAAGAAGTTATTATAACAAAAATATTTAAGTACTGATTTTTTTAAAATATAATTCTTCACAAATTTGATTGCGATATAATTAAATTGCCATGAATGGTTTCTTACACCTACGTCTTAATTTGGAAACTTGATGTTGATGTATTAATTTGGAAACTTGGTGCTGTCATCAGAATTTAATTTTCAGTACCAAAGCTTTCAGCGCATAATAAATTATGTTGAAGGAGGCGGCAGCTGGAATAAATAATGAAAAGCCAGAATTGAAAGTTGAAGTTTCAAGGATTCCGGCCGCCTGTGACGGTGAGGTGGACCATTTATTATTTGACTTCCCCTCGCAAGCGAAAAACAGGTGGCCAGTCTTTAGTCTCAGATTTTCCAGGCTAAGACCTTAACCCATCCGAGTTTATTGGAATAAAAAGAATATTTTTTTTAACAAAAAAATAAAATTTTAGTTTGAATTTTTTACATAGAAAAATGGGTAATAAAGAGATTTTATCCTCTTACAAATTAATCTGATTTGATCCTTATTAATCAAAACCTTGTAATTATTTGATACTGAAAATAATTATGTAAGAAAATAAATAATAAAACTTGATATCTTTCTAGAAAATGTATGTATGCTCCATTAATTCCTCTCCTGGCTGCAAATCATTGATGAACTTATGTATTATTGGAGGCATTATTGCTATGTAATAATTTATAACACTTAAATCTTACATTTTGGAATGTGCCAATATAAAGATGCAACTTGCATTTCACAATATAATATACTTTGTAAGTCAAATTCCAATAATAATACATTAATCTAGTCATAATTTATCAAAATCTAGTTATTTAACATGACAAAATGATCTAATAATATTACTTTAGCATGTTGTTTACATGTATAGCTACTTATCCACATATGTAGTGGTCACTCATACAAACTAATACACATCTACATATCGAGGTTAATTGCTAAAAGCAAGTTGGTTGTTGCCATTGAGAAACACTCATTTTAGATGCACAATTCAAATACTATTGTTGTTCTTTATAAAATTTATCATATCATATTATGTAATCTATCGATATCTAAATTATACGATTTTTCTATTAAAAAAAAACAAGTTGCTGTTGTTATGCTAAATTTTTTATTGCCTACCTACTGATGGTGCAACAGTACATGAGTACTACTTGTGACTTCTTTTTTAATTAATTATCAAGCTATATGAATCTTGCTCTCTCTTCAACTAAGATGCGATTCAGGTTTCTTTACTAAAATATTAAGTTTGAATACTTGTGTTTCTTTACTAATATATATATATATATATATATATATATAAACCTAATTTTTGAGCGTAACATAATTCAAATAAAAATATTATTTATCAAAAAAAAGTGATTGGGAGTTGGGAATACAAATAATATATGGTAGTGCAATTCAATTTTCTTTTCCAACTTGTTACTCCTGTCTCTGTCCATCAATATACATGCATATTTTAGTCCATATCTATGCTCGTTAATACATACATAACTATAACTATAAATACCCCATTCTTCTCATCCTCTTTCAGTGCAAAAACCAACCCAAAAACACAAAAGAAACTAAAAAATGTCTGTTGCAACATCAGCCATACTCTTCTTCATTCTTGCTTCTGTTCTGCCATTGATTTACCTTCTTTGCACTATCCCATGGTACTCAAAGTCAAGAAAACACCATAAAAAAAGTGACCAAAAACTGCTACCTCCTGGCCCTCGTCCTCTCCCAGTCATAGGCAACCTTCACTTTCTGGGTACACTCCCTCATCAAAGCTTTTACCGTTTAGCCAAAGAATATGGTGAAATCATGTTCTTGAAACTGGGGTTTGTTGATACTGTTGTAGTATCATCAGCTCAAGCTGCGGAGCTTTTCTTGAAAACACATGATGCTGCTTTTGCTAACCGACCAAGAGTGTTGCTTTCTCATTACTTATCGTATGGTTCCAGAGGCATGATTTTTGATGACTATGGTCCTTACTGGAGAAATGTTAGAAAAGTTTGCACATTGCAGCTTTTGAGTCCATCAAAGATCGAGTCTTTTTCACCTTTGAGGAAAGAAGAGCTTGAGCTGATGGTAGCAACAATAAAGGAAGCAGCTGAGAGGAGAGAAGCCGTTGATGTCAGTGCTAGAATTGGTGATTTTAGTGAGAACTTGATTTGCAGGATGATATTTGGACAACGTAGCAATGATGAATTCGACCTGAGGTCACTTATTAAAGAGTCTTTGTATTTGATCGGAGCTGTTAATATTGCAGATTATGTTCCTTATGTTGGAGCACTTGATCCTCAGGTACACTTCCTTCTTTATTTCCCTTCATTATTCAAAAATGTTTTGGGTGAGTTTTGGCTAGTTCGGATTTGGTTTGTTTATAATTGAGCTAAATTCAATATCCCACTTCGTATTCACAATTTTAAACGAGTCTAAAAAAATTTAAAAAAAATTCAAACTATAAATTAAAATTATATATTAAAAAATTAAAAATAAATTATTTATTAAATAAATTATAATTGTCATTCTATCCTAATAATATATTTTCTAAAATATTTTTTACAACACGAATTTATATATTATATATGTATAATCAAATTACTAAATATTAAAATTACGAGTTGACTCGCCAGTTTTTATTCGAGCTTGTTTGCGAGTTTTATAACCCGAACTTTATATAGCTTGAGCTCGGCTCGTTAATTAAATGAGCTTCAATATACGAGCTCGAACGAGCTTTTATCGAGCTAAATAACTAGTTGTTCGTGAACGGCTCGACTCATTTACATTTCTAATTTTGGGTTAAATATAACTATTTTTTTTTTCATTTATAAAAAGATTAACATATAGCTATATCTAATGTACTCTAGATATCAATAGTTGAATTAAAACAAAGTGTTCTCTGAAAAAAGAAGCAAATCTAGCAAGGTGTTGGGAAAATTATAAGCTTCTAACAAATGCAATATAGTAAAAAAAAAAAATAAAAAAATAAAAACACATACAAATTGAATATATAGCATTGTTTTGGAAAGTTCTAGTGGACCAAGTCTTATTGGACTACGGTAAATGTACATAAAGGTTTCATTTATATACTAAATAGTACAAGGAATTATAATCCTCAATCTCTTTTTTATATATGGAAATAGTTACAGAAGTCCGATCTTACATATTGTCCAATTTTTTAGCCGAATTTATGCTCTATATATATATATATATATATTTGTCTACATCTGAAATATTATATCCAACCTTGTTGTATGTCTAATATTTATACATTTGAGAGTTTTAAAATTGACCAATAAAAATATAACACATATATTATATATCATAAATTTAAGAGTTAGGTATCATATTTGATTACTAAACTTTTAATCTAATTACATATAACAATTTGCAAATGTACAGGGATTGACACGGAGAATGAAGGCATATAGAAACAAAATGGACAGTGTGCTAGAGAAGATCATCGATGGCCATGAAAGAGATGGACGCTGGAGAACAAAAGAGCAAAAGGACTTCATTGATGTGATGCTTTCAATAATGAACAGATCATGCCCAGTAGTTTCTAATGATGATCAGTCATATGTGATTGATCGAACATGTATCAAGGCTATCATCCAGGACATAATCGTTGGTGGATTTGAGACATCAGCTTCTTCTATTGAGTGGACATTTTCAGAACTCCTAAGGCATCCAAGAGTAATGAATTGTCTTCAAAAAGAGTTGGAAACTATTGTTGGGCTACACAGAATGGTGGAGGAGGAAGATTTGCGTAACCTAACTTACCTAGACATGGTGGTTAAAGAAAGTTTAAGGCTTTATCCAACACTACCCTTGATTCCAAGAAAGTGTGTGGAGGATATCACTGTTAATGGGTATCATATACCAAGTAATTCAAGAATTCTTGTGAATGCTTGGGCGATTGGACGTGATACTAATGTATGGTCAGACAATGCACTAGAATTTTACCCTGAAAGATTCAAGGATGAATGCGTAGATCTTCGTGGCCACCATTTCCAGCTTATACCATTTGGTTCAGGCCGCAGAAGCTGCCCAGGAATGAACTTGGGATTAAGGAACATACGGTTGGTTGTTGCTCAGCTAGCACATTGCTTTAACTGGGAGTTTCCTTCTGCTGGCGACTTGGACATGACTGAGAAGTATAGCTTGACATTGCCTAGAGCTACTCATTTTTCTACAAAGCCAACTTATAGATTACATGTTTAATCATGCTTATTGAAACTATCATGAGAGGTAAGTCATGCCCTATAGGTTTAGGATTTATATTTGTTAGTGAAATAATTCATATACTTCTGGAAATCCCAAGAAATGGTGAACAATTATTCATATTAAGCGGCTTGTAAAAATGTGATTGGTGTGATGTTGTATCCTATCATATGGAACCAGCTGGTTTCATGGTTCGTTACAGCAGTATATTTAGAAATACTGAAATTTTATTATATGAAATTTTAGTTGTTGCTGGTTTCACGGAGTTGTATTTTATTATATGAAATTTTCTTGCAAATATTAACTAGCTGAGGTATATGTTGGGAAATTTACAGAGTTGGTGTAACGGAATAATAATGTTTATAAAGACAAAATAAAATTACTGTAAAAATAATTAAATAAAAATGAAAAATATTTTAACATGATTTACCTTTAGTATTGGGTTACGTCCACGGGATAAAATCTAAATATTTCTTTTACTATGAAAGTAGCAGGTACAAGAGAAAGTTTTCTCTATATCAACATTAGACGTATACAATAAAAGAGTTTTCACCAAAATAGTGGCACTTGTAGAGTTTCCCAAAACCCAAAATAATTTCCTCACTATTTTGTCATTCACCATTTGAAAAAAAATATTTTCCAAACCCTTAAAACTTTCTCACACTCATCAAAGCAAATTGCTTTGGCTCTCTGACATAGTAGAAGCCTAGTAAAATAAGGATAATTATAATTGAATACCGTTGATTCGTGCAAGAATACCCGTAAAAAACCTTCTATTAATCTGTTTAGTTAAAGAATACTCAGAATAATAAGCATCAATAATCGTTGATTCTCAAAGAATACTTGAAAATGGGAGGAAAAATAGAAATCTCTATTAAGATTAATCAAAACTGTCTCTAATAACCCTAAAACTTACATATTTATAGGGTAGCACAAACCTACCAACCCTAATTTTAATTAGGATATAAAATAAAAAAAATTCTAACAAAGGTAGAAAAAATAAAATCCTAGCAGCTAGAAAAGGAAAATTCAAACCAATGCTAAAATAGGAAAAAATCACATTCTAACCATAATAATAATAATAATAATAATATTGAAAGCTTATATCTTCTATCCATTGTTCCATAAACTCATTCCAATAACTCCAAAACTTGTTGCTCCGCATCATTCCCTCCATGATAGAGAAAATTCGCCCACGAATTTTGTGCAAATATCGCGAAAGAAATTTGCTCATAGATTCATAAAACATCATAAATTCCTGATCAACTTGTAATTCTTTCAAAATTGAAATCAAAGGAATACGAGAATAAAGAATTTCCTCAATGCCAATGAAATCAACATGCTCAATTAGCTCTAGTATATTATATTTACGATCATGATGCTACTCCATCTCGATCCCTAAATCACTGGAAGTTATATAATTAAGAATTCCTCTCAACTAAGAAAAATTTTGTATCACCATTTCTTAATAATTCATTACATTCCTCATCACCCTCTCCTCTTCATCAAATATTGGCTCATCTCCAATAGTTGCATCTTCATACTCACCATCTTTAGTATAAAAAAATAAGCTCTCTTCATAATACTCTTCTTCCCCCTCATCATCATTAACCTTCCCATCTGAATATCCATGGTGATTATAATATTCAAGCTGGATTGGATTAACTCAATTTGGATTGCCCATAACTGCAACTAGGGGTGTGCATTTGGTTGGTTCGGTTGATTTTGGGCCATCTTTTACCGAATTGAATTAATCGAACCAAACCAAATTAGAACTGAACCGAACTAACCTAAAAAATTGAACTGAACAAAATTAACCGAATTTTTCAAAATGAAAACGGAACCGACCGAATAAACCAAATTTTTATAAATATAAATTATTTTTAAATTTTTTATTATATTATTATATTATTTAAAAATAAAAATATATAAAATTTTGGTTAATTCGGTCAATTGATTTTCTGAGTACAAAAATCGAATCAAACCAAACCAAAAATTCGGTTCAGTTAGGTTCAAAAAATAAAAAATGCTAACCAACCAAATCGAATAGAGTCGGTTCGAATTTCAGTTCGGTTTGGTCAGAAGGGTTGCACACCCCCTAAGTGCAACCATCCTCTATGTTAATTGTTCTATCATCTGTTCAAATCAGACATCTATCATCTGACAAGGACATTGTTCCATCCCACATTCATAAACATCGTTAATACGTTGCTGTCTCATGGGTGATTAACAAGGATTAGTTCGGCTTTGATACCAACTGATGTAGCGGAAGCCTAGTAAATTAGGGATGATTGTTGTATGTCATTAATTCGCACACGAATGACGTCAAACAACCTTCCATTAATCTGTTTAGTCAAAGAATACTCAGAATAATAGGCATCAATAATCAATGATTCTCAAATAGATTTTTTTTTTTTAAGATTAATCAAAAGTTGTCTCTAATAACCTTAAAACTTACATATTTATAGGGTGACACAAACCTACCAACCCTAATTTTAATTAGGATATAAAATAAAAAAGCAATTCTAATAAAGGTAGAAAAAATAAAATCCTAGCTAGAAAAGTAAAATTCAAATTAATGCTAAAATAGGAAAAAATCACATTCTAATAATAATAACAATAATAATAATAATAATAACAATATTGAAAACTTATGTCTTTTATCCATTGTTGGGTTAAATATACGGGTGAGTACCCAACTTTGCACTTATTTTATTTTGGGTACTAAAGTTTAATTTATTTCTCTTCAAGTACCCAACTTTGATTTTAATGTCATCCACCAGTGACCTAGTGACGTGATGATGATGTGGTAGCTGACAAAGAATATTTAGAGAATATTCGCCACGTCACCCATGCCTAATCATCAATTTTTAGCACCCTATTCACAGGAGGGTACCAAACGTTATTTTTGTTTCAATTTGGTTACAAAACTTTTAATTTATATCTTTTTAGATACCAAAATTCTATTTAATTTCATAACAATCACTTAAAATTTTTTCCAGTACCTAAATAATCCATAATTACGATTTTAATTTAGAATTAAAGCTTTTTTTTTTTTGCAAATAAGTTCCTATTTTATATGCATTTATAGGTAATAAGGAATAATTTGGATTTTATTTTGATTCTGCCTAGTAAGACCAGACTCATCC
Organism: Mallotus repandus; assembly: GCA_949671775.1. Taxonomy (NCBI): domain Eukaryota; kingdom Viridiplantae; phylum Streptophyta; class Magnoliopsida; order Malpighiales; family Euphorbiaceae; genus Mallotus; species Mallotus repandus. Next base: position 14,115 of record CATIWM010279958.1, read on the forward strand.
TGAGTGGTATTATAGCCTAGGAGAAGTAAACTTTCAAACTTTTTATAATTACTGGACTAAATTGAAAAGATAAAGAGATTGAGGGATTAAAATAATTTTTAAGAGAAATTCATAAGACTACAAATCTTTAACAGTACCTTTGAAAAAAAATAAATGTTAGGCGTCCAAAAGGAAATAAAAGTAAAGTTAGGCAACCACCATTGCAATTAACCCCTAAAAATTGATGACTATGCATGGGTGAAGGGGCAAATATTCCCTGAATATTCTTTTATCGGCTGCCACATCATCATCGTACCACTAAGTTGCTGGCAGATGATACTTAAATCAAAGTTGGGTACTTGAAAAGAAACAAATTAAACTTTAGTACCCAAAATGAAATAAGTGCAAAGTTGGGTACTCACCCGTATAACCCATCCATTATTCCATAAACCTATTCCAATAACTCCAATATTTGTTGCTCTGCATCATTCCCTCCATGATAAAGCAAAATCGACCTCAAATTTTGCCCAATTATCGCGAAAGAAATTTGCTCATAGATGCATAGAACATAATAAATTCCTGATCAACTTGTAATTCTTTCAAAATTGAAATTAACGGAATATGAGAATAAAGAAAATCCTCAATACCAATGACATCAACATGCTCAATTAGCTCTAGCATATTCACGATCATGATGCTCCTCCATCTCGATCACTAAATCATTGGAAGTCATATAAGAATTCCTCTCAACTAAGAAATTTTTTGTATCACCACTTTTTAATAATTCATTACATTCCTTATCCTCTTTATCAAATATTGGCTCATCTTCAATAACTGCATCTTCATCCTCACCATCATCAATATCAATAAATAGGGACTCTTCATAAAACTCTTCCTGCTTCACCTCGTCATTGACCTCCTTATCTGAATTTTTGAGGAGATTGTTATTGTGTTCGATTGGATTGGCTAGAGTTTGATCGCCTATAAGTGTAGCCATCGTCTCTATCATTAGTTTCATCATTTGGTCAAACCATTCATCCAACCTCTGATTAATTCACTGCTCCATCTCACTAATACATTATTTTCTCCTTGGCGCCATGATTCAAAGGATCAACTAGGCTCTGATACCAATTCACATAGCGAAAGCCTAGTAAATTAGGGATAACTGTTGTATGTCGTTGATTCGCTCACGAATGCCATAAAAAAACCTTTTATTAATCTGTGTAGTCAAAGAATACCCAAAATAATAGGCATCAATAATTGTTAATTCTCAAAGAATATCCGAATATTGGAGGAAAAATAGAAATTTCTTTTAAGATTAATCAAAATCTGTCTCTAATAACCCTAAACCTTACATATTTATAGGGTGACACAAACCTACCAACCCTAATTTTAATTAGGATATAAAATTAAAAAAAATAATTCCAATAAAGGTAGAAAAAATAAAATCCCAGCTAGAAAAGGAAAATTCAACTCACTGCTAAAATAGGAAAAAATCACATTCTAACCATAATAATAATAATGAAAACTTATGTCCTCTATCCATTATTTCATAAACCCATTCCAATAACTCTAAAACTTATTGCTCTGCATCATTTATAGTCTGCTGATTCACGCACGAATACTCAAAAAGCAATCTTCTATTAATCTATTTAGTCAAATAATACCCAGAATAATAGGCATCAATAATCGTTGATTCTCAAAGAATACCCGAAAATTAGAGGAAAATAGAAATCTCGATTAAAATTAATCAAAGTTGTCTTTAATAACCCTAAAACTTACATATTTATAGGGTGGTACAAATCTACCAACCCTAATTTTAATTAGGATATTAAATAAAAAAACAATTCTAACAAAGGTAGAAAAAATAAAATCCTAGCTAAAAAAGGAAAATTCAAATCAATGCTAAAAATAGGAAAAAAATCACATAATAATAATAATATTATTATTATTATTGAAAACTTATGTCTTCTATCCATTGTTCCATAAACTCATTCCAATAACTCCAAAACTTGTTGCTCCGCATCACTCTCACCTCACAAGCACACACCTCACTCACTCTTTTGCTTGTGGCTTGCTCACTCAATGCTTTGTGCTCCATCTGGATGGACTTTATATAGGCTTCAATGTGCTTGCTTCTTACTTTTGACCATGTAAATTTCTCAAGCAAATCTTGGAAATTTGCCCAAGATTTACACGACAAATCTTACAAGATTTGCTTCAGTTTTTTTATTTATTTAACACTTATGGGCTCCACGTAGAAGGGGCCCATAATAGTATAGAGTTAAAATCTAATGGCATTTGTAGACTAGGCTCTCTGGCTACCAAAACTTCTCATTAGTTTAAAATTGCAATGATGCAGAGCATTATGATTTTAGCCTTTTGTAGAAGATGGCACATCATATGCATTTCTACATGAAAATGATTGTGTTCAATGAACAAAAATTAAAATGATATAAGTTAAATCTAGATTTCGGTATCTTGCCCATGGGGTCTTAACTGAATCAAAATGAATCAACCCCAGGCTCTAGTTTAGTCCAGAATTTTGAAACATGCGAAATAGGGAAGCTTTCACTTGCTTGGACTCTGAAGTGTTCAGGACAGCTGTAGCTGGAAATTTTGGAGCCTTGTCAGAATATTTGGATCAACTTTATTGTGTGCTGACTCCAAGCAGGAATACGACACTCCATATTTATATGACTGCCCTGTCTGTAAAGGTAGAGGAGCCAAACGATAAATTCTCTCAAATTATCAAATATTTATTTTCTAAGTTACTAGCACGACTATTTGTGAAAGATGTAGACCAATTGCAATCTGTAGAAATACCTGAGGATCACTTAGAAAGCATTCATCATTATTGCTGCAGACTAATGCCAAAGAGGAAATTCCATTGCATATAGTAGTTAGGTACGGGCATTGTTGGAAATGCAAAAGCTAGTCAAGAAGACATTAAAAGAGGGTGTAGATGAGTTGGTAAGGGACTCTTTCAAGTTAACTAGAGGTCTCGAGTTTGAGCTCTAGGTATGCAACTACTTTAAAACTCTTGAGGTAGACCTTTGTCGCCCTTCTAGATTTGTCCTAGTTGAATCTAGATTAGTCGGATCGTACGGGATACTGAATACCGGGTGCATTAGATGCAAAAAAAAAAAAAGAGAGAAACTGGAGTAGCATACTAAGAATGACCAACAACCGTAAGGTAATGCTTTGCACATAGGATGACCATGGGACCAACAAAATATGGAATCCAACTGAAATTTTTTCGAGATTACGCATCCATTTTATCGACTTTCCTTACCTACATTGTTCCATAGATTTTTTTTAGGTTGCTGTTTTTGGTTTTGGTTGTGTAGGTATGCTCTTACTTTCTCTTTTTTTGTTGTCTGTTTTTTGTTTTTTTATCATTCTTTTGCTTAATTTTAGGGAGGATTTTTTCAGGGCTATTTACCATTTTATGGTAAAAATTAAAAGCATTTCCCAATTTATGGTTATTTTTATGGTGGTTTTGCAAGATTTTCACAATTTGTGGTAGTTTTGACTAAGGTGATGAGGTATGACAAAGAGTGTCAGCATTTTGCCAATGGAGCTGGCGAAAAACTCATTTAGGGTTGGCTTTAGGCATAGGCCACTAAGACCTATGCCTAGGCCCCTTCAAATATGAAGCCCCAAATATGGGCCCTATGTATATATATATATATATTAAATAATTTTTTATTCTATTGTACTTTTTCCCAGAAATAGCCACTCTATTTTATTTACAAAATAAAATTTATTTTTAAAAAATTGCTATTAAATATGTAAAATAAATTTTATTCAATGGTATTAAAAGTAAATATAAATAACTTCATAGTTTTAATTTATTCATTTTTTTTATGTTGTATTTTGTTATTTTTCAATTAAATTATTTGTTAGATAATTTTATTTTTATTTTCAAATCCAAAAGATTTTTTAAAAATATATTATGTGCTAATTAAAGACGAAACTAGGGGAAAAGGACAAGTAGAGGCCACTACCTCCTTTTAACCAATTAAATTTTATTATAATTCTTTAAAATTTATATATTCACCATCTCTCACTAAAGTTTAATTGCCCCATACTTCCAATACAATAAATTAAGGGAAAAGTGTAAAAAAAAATACCAGTTTGAACCCTAATCGACTTCCACCCTGTGGTTTGAACCCTAACAAACTAATACCCTGTATTTCATTCCGTTAGCAAATCATAACACGTTAAAAAAGCTGACATGATAGAGGGTATTTTTTGTCACTTCACTTTAATCTCCTCTCCTTCTACTTTAAAAGGCATTAACAGCATTCTAAAAAAAGGCATTAACAGTTACTGACACCGCGCCATATCCAACGACCACCACCACCACTTGGCACCGATGGCAATGCTACCACTTATCTTGGCAGTGCCACCCTCATCACCACCAGCAATGAAACGACCATAGATGAAGCCTCCAAGTATGAGAGTTTGGACATAACTAACAACCAGTGCATTATTTTTTTTAAGGTAGATCAAAATTGTATTAAGAAAGGGAATATCCTCTAAGAGACAATCATTACAGGAATGAGGCACAACAGCAACTAAGAAAAAATTTCTCTGTTCGTACAAACCAAACTGAGCCAAGGCATGTGCCATCGTATTGCCTAATCTACGCACATAAGAAAATGAAACAGAATTGAAATTGGATACAAGAGAACGAATATCATCACACACTAAGTCATAAGAAGAGGATCCTTTGACTGCTGAAGATAGTCGATGTACCAGACTTTGACAGTCAGATTCGCAGATGAAGTCTCTGAACTGGATAACCATAGCATATTGTAATCCAAGCAAGAGTGCTTGAGCTTCCACAATCTCAACATTTATGATACCAGACATAACTCTACCAATAGAGAAAATTACCCGACCATTAGAATCTCTGGATACAACACCGATACCACCCTGTCCAGAGCACGAAGTGTAGGATGCATCTAAATTTATCTTGATTGTTCCAGCAGACGATGGAGACCACTTCACCAGGCATGAGTCAGGTATAGAGGCAGACTTGAAGGGCATAGGTCGATTTAGGAAGGAACTACTGCTGACCATTGCCACTTGTATCAAGGAGTCAGATGTATAACCATTTTGGCCCAATCTAATCAAGTTCCTATTATGCCAAATGTACCACCACATATAAACAATCTTACCCACAGTATCTGGCGAGCAGCTATTAAACATCCAAACATGGACAAAATGGCAAACTACAGATTTTAATAATAATCTTAAAATAATCTTAACATGAAACTAATGCAACAACCATGAGAAAGAGAAATGTGGTTTGCTTCTGCTCTCATCACCTTTCTCTGCTTTTTTGATCCGTTGTTGTTCTACCTCTTATTTCTGCCATGACCTTAAGCATGCTAATAATCTGCAAGGCAGAAGTACTATCGAGTCTGGAAGTTGGCTCATCAAGAATTAGCACTTTAGGGTCATGTATGACATCAACTCCGATAGAAACACACCGCCAGATATCCCACGAACCCTATCATCGCCGACATGAGTCATGGCTACATGGTCAAGGCGTAGTTCTTGAACCAAGGACTTGACTCCAGATCTCAGTTGAGCATGAGAAAGCCTGAGAAGAAGCTTGGCACTAAACATGAGAGTTTCTTCAACTGTAAGGAGAGGAAAAAGCATATCTCTTTGCGTAACAGACCTAAGACAAGCATCAATCTGCAGTGGAGGAGATCGGTAACTGGTAAACCAACCGGCAACAAAAATTATTAAAACTGAAACAAAATGCAAATTGATTCTTGGGCAACCACCGCTTAATGGAGAATGAGGAGAAAGAGATTAAAAATAAAACAGAGGGATGGTAGATGCACGCTATTCGAAAAGAAAAAAAAATTTGGTGGTGGTTGAAGTGGCGGTGCTGGTGTCGTCTTGGCTTAAACCGTTGAAGTAGCTGAGGTGGAGGTGGCCGTCAATAATTGTACGGTGTTTTGAGCAGTAGGTAAGACTGAAAATAGAATGTGAAGAGATAATAATACCATTTTTAGGGTTTTTAGCCTTTGTTACTTATCTTTTTCTTTTTCTTTTTTTTCCCTGTTATGTTGAAAAATGGACAGTGAAGAGACAATAATATTCTCTACTACATCGGTTTCTTTAACGATATCAGCTGATTTGCCATGATATACCAACAGAATTAAACATAGGATATTAATTTGTTAGGTTCAAACAACAAGATATTTATTTATATTTTTTTCATAAATTAAATACATGTATAATTATTTAGTTGAAAATTAAAAATTTTTCCCTTTTAAGTTAGGATTTAATATTGGTGTTAATATTAAATTATTGTTTTAATTTATTTAATTTTAATAACAAAAAATAATTAATATCTAAAAAATAATAATTAATTGATGATTTTAAATCTAAAAAAATAAAAAAATAACTTTTATTTAGGCCCACAAATACCCTTGAGCCAGATCTGAGTGGCAAAATGAGCTGATATTTCTTTTTTTAAAAACAATTTGTGACCATTCCGTCATTCATATTGGCAGAATGGTCAAGAATAAAAAAAACTTGGACACAGTGATATAGTTAAAGAATTGTCCCAGCACCCAAGACTTTTATGAATCATGCAACCATCATTACACAATTAGAAACAATCATTTTGGCCAAAAAAGTATATACAATCATAACACAATAATGAGTTAGTAGTAATAAAAATAATAATAGTAATTACTCCAAATAATAGAAATTAATGATGGCCTAATTATGACACAATTATCAAAGGTCCATAATAATATGAAAGGTCAAAATGATTAATGATGGCCTAATTATGACATAATATACATATTTCGTAAACTTTAATTTTTTACAGTATAATGTAATTATACACAAGTACTTACTTAACAAAATCACTATGGTTTTGTTAAGTGGTGGGTGATATCTATGTGTCATGTGTGTGTTGAGTTATCAAAAAAAGCAAAAATACTTGGTGTAAAAGTAGTGTGTGCGTGTGGTGCTACGTTAGTGGTGTTCCACTCAGATCCCACATCACTAGTTTAAAGTGTGTGGCATATATACCACTCCGCGCTTAACAAAATCATCATGGTTTTATTAAGTATCATGTAGTGTCTCTGTGTTGTGTGTGTGTTGAGTTATCAAAAAAAAAAAAAAAGCTTGGTGTAAAAGTGGTGTGTGCATGTGGTGCTGCGTTAGTGGTGTTCCACTCGGATCCCATGTCACTAGTTTAAAGTGTGTGTGTGGCATATATACAACTTCGTGCTTAACAAAATCACCATGGTTTTGTTAAGTGGCGTGTGGTGTCTCTGTGCCGTGTATGTGTTGAGTTATCAAAAAAAGCAAAAATGCTTGGTGTAAAAGCAATGTGTGCATGTGGTGCTGCGTTAGTGGTGTTCCACTCGGATCCCACATCACTAGTTTAAAGTGTGTGTGGCATATATACCGCTCTGCGCTTAACAAAATCACTATGGTTTTGCTAAGAGGCATGTGGTGTCTCTGTGCCATGTGTGTGTTGAGTTATCAAAAAAAATATACATATACTTAAATATTGTAAAAAAAATTATAAGACTAGTTTTGATAAGGATTATTACATTATTTTACCATAAACTTTAGTCATTTTCGTTAATCTATAATACTTTTAAATTTGTGGCGAATTGGTATATGAATTTTTGGATTTGTTACTAATCTATCCACGATCAAATAGCGTGTACCCATGTTGACTTGACATGTTGACATGATATACATTTGTAAATTTTCACTGATGTAAAAATTAGAAGAAATTGATAATTTTTCTATCCTTAAATTTTATCTTATTTGCAAATATATGCTTAACTTTCATCTTATTTGCAGATTCTATCAACTTCACTAATTATTTAAATTTTATGTAATTTTAAATTAGATTTAGAGATATGATATTTTTTTATGTGATCATGTGCGTATCTTTATAAAAATTTTATTCAAATATTCATAAAAATACATTTAAAATTTTTGTCGGACTTTTTACTTGATTGTGATTTCAACTTATTAAAATAAAAAATAAATTCAAGTGATTGTGATGAAATTTAATATGACAACTATAATTGAACTAAAAGAAATAAAAAAAAAGATACATTAATTTGGGTTAGAAAAAATTTTGATACCTAAAAAATAATTAATTAAAATTTTAAAATTTATATAACACAATTGAGGATATATTTGTAAAAAAAATGAAAGTTAAGGATAGAAAATTTATAAATTTCTTTTTTTGATTTCTACATCAGCAAATAATTTATATATGCATGTCATGTCCACATGCCATGTGAGCATGGTCACATGCTATTTTGACCATGGATAAATTTGCAACAAATAAAAAATTCATATAGCAAATTGGCCACAATTTTAAAAGTAAGACAAATTAGCAAAAATGACTAAAGTTCACGGTATAATTATGTAATAACCCTTAATGATAAGCTAAACACTATGTATCTATTTGTTGTAACTACTTATTGTTTCAGTTCCTATTCTTTATCACTTAGTCATGTGCCACTTGTATATATATTTTGTATCTTCTCATTCATTAAACACAATTGATACACTTACATTCACATGGTATCAGAGCCTCATCAATGGCTGGACAAATTATTCCTACTACTTCTCCTCTAACTAGCTCTTCTACCACAAATCATACTCTCTCCCTTAAACTTATACCAAGAAACCATCTTACCTGGAAAACTCAATTCCAACCACTTCTCAATTACCATAAACTAATTGGTTTTATTGATGGATCAACTCCTCTACCACCATCTACTCTACCCTCTACAAACACAACCGATCCTAAAAATCCAAATCCTGCCTTTATTGAATGGCATAAAAAAGATCAAATTTTGTTGTCATGGATCTTTTCTTCCTTGTCTGAGGAAGTTTTTTCTTATGTAATTGGCATGACCACCTCCTTTAGCACTTGGCAAGAACTAGCAAGTGCTTTCTATTTTGTATCTCAGAATCGACGATTACAAATTCACATAAAATTGCAAGAATTGAAAAAGAATGATTTATCAGTATCTCAATATCTTCAAAAGGAAAAATCATTAGCTGATGAACTTGCCTCTACTGGAAGACCACTTTCAAATGTTGAATTCAATGCCATTATCTACAGTAATCTCGGTCCTGATTTCCACAGTATTATTACTGCCCTCAATCAAAGACCTTCACCTGTTACTTTTCAAGAATTACATAGGCAACTTGTGGCTTATGAAATTTTAATTTTCAATATCATGAACCTCCTTATACTCACTTGGCTACCCAACAATTTCACCTATCTTCCCGACCTGTCACCTTTAACCCATCCACACCGTAAACAACCTACCGAACTGCACCCATATCTAACCCTAAATTTTGGCCATTTCTAATTATTGCCGCAACAAGGCTCCTTGCTAGATATATGGTTTTCATAACCATATTGTTGATCGTTGTCGAAGGAGATATGAGTCTCGCCAAAATTTTCCAACTGCTCAGGCTAATCTTGTCACTAATACCATTGATAATCCACTGGTTTGCTATGCTGCTGCTACCACCACAAATTCATTGTACCTTGATATGGGTGCCACAAATCATGTGACAACCCATTCAAATCTTCTTTCTGCTCCCACCGCTTACCTTGGTTCATATAATGTTTTTGCTGGTAATGGGCAATCCGTTCCTATAGCAAATATTGGTAATGTTTTTTATTCTTCATTTTCGAATAAATCATTCTTTCTTAAAGATGTTCTCGATGTCTTTCGCTTCACAAAATATTTGCTTTCGATTAATAAATTCACCACTGACAATCATTATTATTTTGAATTTTGTGAACATCATTTTTTTATTAAGGACCAGGATACCAAGGCAACCTTGTTGCGAGGCCATAATGAGAATGGGCTCTATGTGATGCTGCCACCATCCACCAAACAAGCCTTCTCTACTGCACTGTCTTCTTTTGATGATTGGCATGCAAGACTTGGTCATCCCCACCAAAGGACTGTATCTCAAATAATCAAACAAAATAATTTACTAGTTTCTGATTCTAGTTTTTCTAGTTGTTCTAGTTGTCGATTAGGCAAGTTATCAAAATTACCTTTTGCATCTGTTGAATATAAATCCATTGCTCCTTTTCAAATAATTTAGGATTATTTGCATAAAAATCCTGACCTTTAGCGCTTTTTGTAATTTAATCACATCTTTTTTTTCTTGGCAAAATAAAACACCAATTTACAAACTTTTATAATTCGAATCACCAATGAGAATTCTGGGGACCAGATGCTTACGTGGTAGCCGAAGATTGAGTAACTAATCCGCGTCAGATGACCCTAAAATTCACCCTCAAAACGCACTGTTTTAACAAGTGTGCATCTTCTATCTCTTTCTCCACGTCTTCTATTTTGTCCTTCTTCCATTGTTCTTCTCTTCTCTTATATGTTTTATGCATGTCCTTCTCTCAATCCCACTTTTTTATTTTTTTCCTTCTTAGCCTTTGATGCTTCTTCTTCATCATCATTCCCTAATCTCTGTTTCTTCCTCTAAAATAACCTCTTTCACACATATTTCAATTACGCAACTCTTCTTTATCAAAATGGAAACCCAAATCGAGTCTTGAAATGGGTTTGTGCCTGTAACCCTATCACCCCTGCAGAAAAGAAAGAAGCTTTCCCACACTTCTGGCTCCTCATTATTTTATCAACCAAGAAAAGGAAAAAAGAAAAAAAAAATGCACAAATCTTTATCATCAAAATGCAATAAAAAAACCCCAATTCAAAATCCAATAAAATACCCAAATTCAAATTCCAAACAAGATACCCAAATAGTTTCTCATCAAATCCAACGGTTGTCCTTCCATCTCTCGCTGATTCCATAGCCTTTACATGATTCTAACCAACTGGGTCTATTGCCTTGTGCAAGGATGAAGTTGGAGGTGAACACCAAGAAACTATCTTTGTACATGAGAGGGAAGCATTGAGAGATTCTTTGTACATGATTCTTTGAATTTTGAGTTTTTTTTTATTTCTTGATCCCTGCTTCTTTTAGTTTTTGGATTTTATTTTTTTTGAACTCAGAGATTATGGAGAATTGCATGCTTCATGTATGCTTACCTTGAATGTATGTCCGGTGGACTCCTCCGGTGCCTGAAAGTTATAAAATGAATGTTGATGTTTCGCTTGATTCTGTTGGAGGCTTTATTGGTCTGGGTATGATGTTGTGAGATTATCGGGAACATGTTATTGCCTGTTGGACTCGAAGGTTGGCTTCTCCAGTTTCTCCTAAAATGGCAGAAGATATATGCCTGAAAGAGGCACTGAGTCAGTTTCGTGATTTTGGTCCAGTTAAGGTGCTTGTGGAAATGGATTCAAAGTTGATTGTAGATGCTTTCAATGGTTTCATCACTGAGTTATCTGAGTTTGGTAGTGTCTTATTTTCTTGTCGTAATATGGCTTAATCTTGTCTTATTGAGTCTGTTAGTTTTATTTTTAGGCAAGCGAATGCTGTTACAGATGCTCTTGCACATGCAGCTCATTCTCATGCTTGTTCCATTGAGTGGCAGGAGCCTCCATTGTTCATAAGGATGCACTTACTTGATGATGTTTTTAATCTTTCTTAATGCAATTATTTTCCTCTAAAAAAAATGTATGCTTACCTTTAATGAATTCATTTGGTGTTTTAAGTTATTTTTGGTAATTTGGTGCATTTTGAGGTGGATTTCCACGTCATATAACATGGATTAGTTACTCACTCTCTGGCTGCCACGTAAGCATTTAGTCCTCAGAATTCTTATCGGTGATTCGAATTGCAAAAGTTTGTAAATTGGAGTTTTATTTTGCCAAGAAAAAAAATGTGATTAAATTGTAAAAAGCGCTAAAGGTCAGGATTTTTTATGCAAATAACCTAATAATTTATTCTGATGTCTGGGGGCCTTCGCCTATTACTTTATGTACTAGCTTTTGCTATTTTATTTTATTTGTTGATGATTTCACAAGATTCATATGGATTTATTTTCTGAAAAATAAAAGTGATGCTTATTCTATTTTTCTTGAATTTGAATCCTTAATTTCTCGTCAATTCAATTCCCAAATTAAGGCTTTTCTCTCAGATTGGGGTGGTGAATTTCAAAAATTGCACCAATATTTCAAACAAAAAGGAATAGTACACCGAAATGCTTGTCCTTACACTCATGAGCAAAATGGTCTATTTGAACGTAAAATCCATCAAATAGTTGATATCGGATTGACATTACTTGCTCATTTTCATGTTCCTTTTAAATTCTAGTCATATGCTTTTAATTGTGTAGTAAATTCCATTAATTCAATGCCCACTCCAATTTTAGAACAACAATCTCCATTTCAAAAACTATATCACTAATTACTAAAATATTTGGATTCTCATATTTTTGGTTGCCCTATTTATCCATATTTATGCCCATATAATCACTTTAAATCCTCTTTTAGAAGCAAACAGTATGTTAATTTAGGTCCTTTTTCTCAACACGCTGGTTATAATTGTTTGGACCTTGAAAATGATTGTATCTATAAAGTTAGGCATGCAATTTTTTATCATAAAATTTTTCCATTCCAAAATTTTTGCATGTCTACTACTAAGTCTTCTTTCTCGAACTCTCCAGCACCCATTCCTTCGACCTCCACTTTAGGTACGTCTTCTAATCCTAAGTTTTTCACTTCCATTCTATCACTTAATGCAGCCCCATCTATACCGCAATCTTCTCATACTTCTTGTTCTCATCAAACTCAATCACTCTTACCATCCCCACTCTCTCCCATTCTACCAAACAACTCATCCTCATCCTCATCCTCATCCTCATCCTCATCCACTCCACCAGATTTCACTTTATCTTCTATTCAAACCTCACCTAACCACATACAACTTGTACCAACCTCATCCTCTCCCTAGTTCGTTAGACTTAACTTAATTGTCAACCTCACTCGATATGAATAAAATAACACCCAACCCAATCTCTTGTCTTCTTCTCCAACTCATACCCACCTAATGCTTATGTGTCCTACCACTATGAATAAATGTCGTGCCCACCTTGATCACATCGAACCTACCCATTCTCACTTCTTACACAATGAACCTCAACTCTTTAAGGATGTAATTCGCCATGATGAATGGAAACAAGCTATAGATAGGGAAATTGCAGCATTTAACCAAATCAAAATATGGTCTCTAGTCCCAACACCACCAAACACCAATATCATTGACAACAAGTTGATATTTTGCATTAAAAGGAAATCAGATGGAGGCATTGACAGATATAAAGCCCGTTTTGTTGCCAAGGGCTTCACACAAATTTTAGGATTGGATTACAATGAAGCCTTCAGCCATGTTGTGAAGGCTACTGCCATTCAAGTCATACTTGCTCTTATTACTATGCACAAATAGCCACTTCGCCAATTGGATGTCTCTAACGCCTTTTTACATGGCAATCTTAAAGAAGAAATCTATATGGTCCAGCCACAAGGATATGTTAATCCTAAGTATCCTCATCATGTCTGTAAATTACATAAGTCTATTTATGGACTTAAATAAGCCCTATAAGCTTGGTTTGCCAGACTTGCTACCTTTCTCTTTTCACTAAATTTTGTTGCTTCTAAAGTCGATACCTCTTTACTTATTCTAAAAAATGGAGCTAATGTTGTTTTTCTTTTGGTTTATGTTGATGACCTTGTGTTAACAAGTTTAAGTCCAGTCCTACTTCAACGAGTTATTGATTCATTACAACGTGAATTTCCAAATTGTGACATTGGCAACTTGTACTATTTTCTCAGTCTTGAATTCAAGACATCATCGGATGACCTTCATCTTTCTTACCAATGGTACCTTACTCATGTCCTTCAGTGTCACAAAATGCAAAACTCCAAAGCTTTCTCTACACTAATGATAACATTAACCAAATTGACAAAACCGATGGCACACCTATCTCCAATGGCCAAGCTTATCACCAAATCCTTGGTGCTCTTCAGTATGCTACAATAACAAAATCGGACATCGTATTCAATGTAAATAGACTCTGTTAGTTTAAGTACAACCCATTAGACACTCATTGGCAAGCTCTTAAGCGTTTATCATGCTACATTAAAGGTACCTCTTCCCATGGCATTTTCTTCTCTTAAGACAGTCCACCAATATTACACTACTTCACAGACAGTGATTGGGGTGGTGATCATGATGATAGGCATTCAAGAAATGGTTTTGCAATTTTTTTTGCAAATCCTTAGTTTCTTGGATAGCTAAGAAGCAACCTACTGTGTCCAAGTCATCCACTTAAAGCGAATACAAAACAATAGCCAATGCAACTTCTGAACTGCTTTGGCTTCGAGGTTTGTTGTCTGAACTTCAAATTCCAATTTGTTCTGCCATATTACACTATGACAACCTTGGCACAATCTATGTAAGTGCTAATCCCGTTTTCCATGCTTACATAAAGCATATTGAATTGGATTATCACTTTATGCACGAGCAAGTTCAATCCAACTTTATCCAAGTTCAGTTCACGCCTACTCAAGATCAGCTAGTGGATCTCTTCACTAAACCCTTGCCTATTACTCGCTTCCAAACTCTATGCCGTCTTCTTCCTCTTCGTTTTGCCAAAGGGTTTGCGGGGGGCTGATAAGCTAAACACTATGTATCTATTTGTTGTAACTACTTATTGTTTCAATTTATATCCTTTATCACTTAGTCATGTACCATTTGTATAAATATTTTGTATCTTCTCATTTATTAAATACAATTGATACACTTACATTTACACTCAAAAGGCAAAACCATAAACATTAAAATTGTAATTATTCCTAATATACATATATTAGTCATGAACTTCACTTTAAATCAACGTTGATGGTGCATGAACTTCACTTTAGATTGTGTTCAATGAATAAAATGTTTAATGTCTGCTTTCTTGGACAACAATCCTAGCTACTTAAACATGACTAATATATGTATATCAAAAATTACATTATAGATGTTTAAAAAAAATTACAGGCTATAGATGTTTAAATCCTTATAAGACGGGTTTACTCCACTGCATTTTAAGTTTAGGTTTCTAAAAAAAATGTATATCAAAATTTTTTTTTTTGTTTTTTAATTATGTAAATACAATAACATGAGCATGATAATCATTATTGCGAGTAGCAACGTTACTACTCGTGAGGTGTATCATTGTGCTATATATTAGTCATGTTAAGTAGCTAGGATTATTGTCCAAGAAAGCAGACATTAAATGTTTTATTCATTGAACACGATCTAAAGTGAAGTTTATGCACCATCAACACTGATTTTTAATAAAACAACATGTACTATTGCAGCATATAAACAAAGAAGCTAGTACTTTTCAAGCATTACATGAGTTCATAAAGGCTTTTTCCAATTTAGTGTAAAAAATAAAAGCTATTCCCAAGTTAGGGTAGTTTTGAAATTATTTTTCAATTTAGAGTAGTTAGAAAAGTTTTTGGTGTAGATTTTATTGGCGTGGCGTGAGAGCAGCGGAGAAGTAAAAACCGCCATCCACACTGGCAGAGTTAATATGATATATAATTTTTTTTTCTTTAACAACTCCACCATTCAAATTGGCTGAGTTGATAATGTAATTTTTTTTTTAATTTAATGACAACTCCACCATCCCAATTTGTGGAGTTGTCAATTCATTTTTTTTTATTCTCATATTAGGGCCACTTTCATACATGAATATTCACAAGCAAGAGTAATAGGGGCATATCATCGCTAACTAATTTTAATTTCTTTTAAGTTCAAAAAGGTCATTTGGCCAAGTGTGTTTATTATTTTAATATTATTATGATTGTTTTAATAATAATAATATTAAAAAATAATATTATAATTATAATAATATTATGATTTTTTATTTTTTTTATTTTAAGACTATTATGATAATTTTAATTTAATTATAATAATATTTAAAATAATCATATTATTTTTATTATTAGTATTATGATAATCATAATATATGAATAATATTATTTTTAATTATACTATTATTTATTTATTTGTAACAAATTAACAATTAACTCAATAATAATCGAGTTGAGTTCAAGTTCGAGTTAGTCAGGTATGGTAGAATATCAAATTAAGTTCGAACTCCTTAATATTTAACCTAATAGACTCACGAGTTTAATCAATCTAATCTAACTTGTACATATTTACTATTTTATGCTTTTTTTTAATATAATGACAAAAATATCTTCTCAAATAGAGTCACAGTTCGAGAATATATATATAATAATTTTTAAATTTTAACATTTTTATTATTGTGGTTATTATTATTATTAATAACAAAAAAGAGAGCAAAATTATTATTAATAATGATAATTGTTGTTGTTGTTGTTATTATTATGTGTAAATTTATGTTTTATTAATTTTTTTGTATAATAATAATAATAATTATTATTATTATTATTATTATTATGTGTAAATTTATGTTTTATTAAAAAAAACAATAAAAATTATAAAATCTAAGAAAATATTAAAATATATTGGAACTGATATTTGAATCAAGTCCTTCCACCTATTAAAGGGGTGCATACAATATATAATAATATTATAAATTACAAATTATTACTATTATTTTATAATTAAATTAATATTTAGTAACAAAAATATAATTTTTTTAAAATTGTTACCATGGTCACGTCTATTGCATGCAAGCTATATGAGTTTTCATACATTTTTTGAAATAGGATACCGAGGGCAAAATATTTTGAAATAGTTTAATATTATTATTATTATTATTATTTCAAGAAGATGTCAAATTATTATTATTATTATTATTATTATTATTTAATCATTGATATTATTTATATTAGAAATTAATAAAATATAAATTTACATATAAAAATAATAAACTATATCATAAAAATTATTATAAAATCTATATTTTATATTATATTAATGAAATATAATAATAGCATAAAAAAACTAATGAAAAAAAAAAGATTATGAAAAAAAGATAGAATTTGGAAAAAGCAAATAGAAAAGGAATTATGATCAGACTGAGGAGACATTTTCAACAAATGTATGAGATCCCTCAAAGCATGATAGACCTATGTCCATGTGCCCCAGACACCTCTATCACCTATGTCCATGTGCCCCAGATACCTCTATCACCTATGTCCCTGCGGAGTTATACTTTTTTTTTTTTAAAATTTACTCTAATAAAGTCTGCCAGTCAGTTAAATTGACAGATTTCTTATAATCTTCAGAAGTTCAATTAAAATGGTGGAGTTCCTTTGTTTTACTTTTTTTAAATAATTATACCGATTTAATTGGCGGAAATAATTTGTTATTTACCATTTTTATAACTGTTGATTTTGATTTTTTTAATTATATTTTATCTTAAATTGAGAATTACTTTCAAAAGTATCCTAAATTAAATTTTTTTTTTAATTTTTCACCTTAAATTGGCAAAAAGCACAGTTCATAATCTGATCATAGACAGCTCAAAGCAATTTTGTACATAGAATCCACATCATTCAACAGAATTCGTTCCAGATTTTTTGACAATAGATTTAAGCAAATAATTAAAGTTTACCAGTATCGATCAATCTTGCCCGAGGGGCCATATGCCAATTTCTGAATTTCCATCTTCAGTATCACAGGCGCGAAACATGCCGGTTGTTTTAAATGGCATAGTGACCTCTCCCCTTGGCCCCTCTTCGAGCTTCTTCTTGATTAGTGCAAAAAAAAAAAAAAAAAAAAAAAAGTGTAAAGACTGGAACCTGGAAGACTTGAGACTTTGTAACTAAAAAAAAAAATTGTATATTTGCGCCCCTTTGGAATCCATAGCTAAAGGACATTGACAAATTTAATACGTCTATAATTATTAGATAAATAATTAAATAGTTCTTTCTTTTAAAAGTATTATAATATGTAAATTTTAAATTCAATTTGATTGATTTTTATGGGATTTAAAAGAAAAAAAAAACTCTTTGTTACATAATACATTAAATATAATTTTTAATAATTAATAAAAAATATGCCAATAAATCCAATAGTATCAATCCTTTTACATTTACTGGCATCATGTATGAGCAAAGCAATAAATATCTGTATCTCAGCATATACATTTCCAATTTTTTAGGTGCCTGTGTTTTTAATGATTAATTTAAGGAAAAATTATCGGTTCTATCCTAAATTTTGAGTCAATTATTAATTGAATCCTATTTTAGAAGTTATTTCAATTTATTTCTTTAATTTTATAAATTGTGTCAATTTTATCCAATTTTATTTGAAATTTTTTATTATATTTTAAAAATCACTTTTAGATCCCTATAAAATAAATTTGACACTTATTAAATTTTTTATCCTCTTTTTCCTATAATAAAAATAAAATGTAAGAAAATATTTTTAAATTTTAATTTTTTTCACTCTTAATATAAATTTAAATATTATTTTCTAAATATTTTTCATAAACTTTTAATTTTTCTCTAAAATTTTTTAAATTTTAACTATTTTAAAATTTACTTCTAAAATTTAACCATATTATTTAGAAATTTTACTAATAGAGGTCAAACCAAAAAAAATATTAAATAAAAAAGAGAAAATTTTGAGATACTAAAAATATTAGTTAAGAATATAAAAAATTATTTAGCTTTTCAGAAAATGTGAAAAAAAATTTAAAAAAATTAGAATTTTATTATTATTTATAGTGATAGTTAAACGTGCTTACTTTATTGATTTTTATTTTTATTAATATTAGTATATATAATGAATTGATTCACAAATTATCAATTTCTCTTATTATTTTTAATTGATACATAAGAAGTTAAAATTTTATGTAAAAAATTAAAAATTAATGTTTAAATCTATTTCTAAAATAGTAAGATTAAAACTTGTAAATCATTTTCAAATTTTATTTTCTTAAAAAGAAGAAAAACTTCAATAAATGTCAAATTTATTTTATAGGAATCTAAAAGTAATTTTTAAAAAGACAATTAGATCCTTCAAATAAAATGGGATAGATTTAACACAATTTATAAAGTTAAAGGAACAAACTGAAATGACTTTCAAGGTATGATTTAATTGATAATTAGCCTAAAGTTGAGGATAAAACATATTATTTTCCCTTACTTTAAACATTCTTGAGATTTTGTTGCATTAAACTATTATATTTCCACCATTTAATTTACTGTTAAATGGATTAATTTAAAAAACTAAGAGTTCTATTTGGTCCCTGACCTTACAATATAATTTTAAATGCATTCAATTTTTTTATTAAATTCATATAGAGTTTTTAAATTTATTTTATTTC
Organism: Mallotus repandus; assembly: GCA_949671775.1. Taxonomy (NCBI): domain Eukaryota; kingdom Viridiplantae; phylum Streptophyta; class Magnoliopsida; order Malpighiales; family Euphorbiaceae; genus Mallotus; species Mallotus repandus. The sequence continues at coordinate 33,391 of CATIWM010279958.1, forward strand.
TATTGTAATAATAATTATAATATTTAAATAATTTTTATTTTTAACATAAAAATAAAATTTAAAACATATTGATTTATAATTGTCACTACTCCAATATGATTTATATAATCAATACTATATTAATTAGGATTTATAATATTGACATAGATTCAATTATAAAATCTCATTAAAATTATTCTAGTATGTGTACACACATATATATGTTGTTTACAAGTTTTTTTAAATTACAATGATCAAATCATATTAAAACATTTATTTCAAAATGGCAAGCTTCATTTAAGATGCAATGTCAATATAAAAATTGAGTTCATATTAGTATGCTAAACCCTAATTGATTAATGCCAATTATATAAATTGCATCAGAATAATGTCAATCATGAAATTGAGTAAATGCCAGTATAATAAATTAAAATCAGTGCAATATCGAATACATAAGCATATTAGCATGATAACATTTAGTAAAATTAAGTCAAATTCAATATAATAAATCTTAATTAATATAGCATTATTGTTTATATATTCCTATTGGAGTAGCATTAATTTTAAATCAATATGTTTTAAATTTATTTTAATATTAAAAAAATTATTATTGTAATAAAAACACAATAAGTTAAAAATATATATTAATTTAACAAAAGAATTGGATGAATTAATTAAAGCTATAGTATAAGTTCAGGGATCAAATAGAACTTTTAATTTTTTTCAAAATTGTCTTTTAATGGTAAATTAAATGGTAGAGATGTAATAGTTTAATGGAGCAAAACCTCAGAGCTATTATAGTAAATATTGAAATATGGAAATTTAATAGTATAATAAATAAAACTACAGGGATGTTATAATAAATAACCTTTTTTTTAGAAAAGCGTATACTTCTTCATGGCTTGCTTAATTACCTTTTAAACAAAGATTGATTCTAGTTTACATAATTATAATTTTTCCTATTATGTATGTATTTTTATTCTACCAATAATTGAATGTCCTTACATAATTAATTAAAAATCTTGGGATTGATTAGTGATTGAACGGCCAATAAAACACAAATTAATTGGATATTGCGTTGACGTCTTAAGAGTGAAGTTTTGTATTTGATTTTTACATGGAGTATATATGTTTGTAGTATTTATAGTTTATTCTATAGTAGTGTAATTGAAATTATGAGTAATGTAATAATATATGTAACATTTCAAAAAATATTAGTGACTGAATGGATGTAATTAACACCTATATAAATTTATTTAAAAAAATTTGTTTAATTACTAAAAATTAAAAGTTTTTAACGGCATGAAGAGGTTCACACATGATAATAAGCTAATAATTTATACTAGATATTGAAAAAATTTATATGAGTCACTTGAGTTTTAATAAAGTTAAAATTTACTATCAACATTCTTACAAAACTTAATACTTTTATTCATGACTTCAAATAATTTATACCAACCATTGATAAAACTCATAAACTCATATCCGAGTTTTGATAAAGGTCAAATTTGAATGGCACATGTCTAAATTTTGAGAAAATACAAGCTCAAATAAACTATATCCGAACCGAGTCTTGCAAACATTCTAATATCTTTGAAATTAATTAGTGGAAGACGAACTCTCTGTACAACTAGAGCATTAAAGCTCCATCTAATCCCACTCTTCAAAAAATAAATGATCCACTGATTGTAGGTCTCTCTCCATCGTAAGAGTTTTCTTTTCTCTCCTTCGTGCGAGGTTTCTTCATTTTCTTCCTTTTTTCTTATTGTTCTTGTCATGTTCTTTTGCTTTCATTCGTTCTTCTTTCGTTCCTTTATTCTAGATTCTATCTTTCCTTTAATGGAGGATAGGCTTGTGGATCTGTCCTTATCAGTTGATGAAGAGGAGAATTTGGTGTCGGAAGAGTTCAGTGATTCTGTGTCCAACGACAGATGAGAATTTTGTTTAGTGGGTAAACTTCTCACTGAAAGGCATGTTAATTTCAATGTTTTACAGAATCGCCTAGCTGATATATGGAGATCGGGGAGAGGGGGTTTGCATCAAAGAAATTGCTACAAATCGGTATATATTCCAATTATTGCATATGCGCAGAGTATTGGACGGTGGCCCTTGGTTGTTTGATTGTCATCTCTTGCAACTACATAAAATTCAAGCCGGGGAAAACCCAGCTCAGGTTTCGTTTCACCATGTTGATATGTGGGTGCAAATTTTCAACTTACCAATAGGTTTTATGTCTGAAGGTGTTGGAAGGCAATTAGGCAATTTTATTGGTAAGTTTATTGAATTTGATATCAACAACTCAAGTATCTGGCGGAATTTTTTGCGAATAGGAGTTAAAATTGATGTTAGACACCTCTGAAAAGATGGAAAAAGATTAGTAAGAATAATGGAGAGTCGTTCTTAGTCCAGTTCAAGTACCAAAGGCTGGGTAACTTCTGCTTTTTGTGTGGACAACTTGCGCATACAGAGAAATTCTGTGAAAGGCTTTTCCACACTGATGATACAGAACTCCGTGGTGGATGGGGACCGTGAATTAGAGCTGGGCAGAGACCGGGTTCGATGCAAATGGTAAGTAGATGGCTAAGGAATGATTCCGGCGAATCTCACAAGGATCATTCAGCGGATGAAGTTGACCCTGATGCTTTTTTAAATTCTGAAATTCCTAGCTCATATCCCCGCAATCAAGGAGACTTCCTTAGTGAAGATAGAGGAAAACAAATTCAAACTAATCCATCTTACCCGCCTTTCTTAAACAATAAATGTACGAGGAAATTTCATCCGATAATCCCTTTAATCAATTTAATTTCGTTAGCAACCTAACTTTTATATTTTTTTTTATTTTGTCATTTCACTTTTCATTTTTAGTCTTTTCTCTTTCTTCTTTTCAATTTTGGTCCCGTAGCACTCTTAGCTGCAGTCCAACTAACCAATTCAATGCATCTGGAACAAGTCTTGTTTGAATCAGATTGTCTTTCTCTGATTCAACATCTGCAAGCTGACAGACCTGATTTTACTACAATGGATTTAATCACAACTAATATCCTAGCTCAAGAGATATTGAGAAGTTTACAGGAATAATTACCAACAACAACAGAAAAAATTAACATAAGAAAAATTGAAACTAGGTGACAACATTTAAATCAATAAGGTGATTACAAAAGAAGTTGATCCCTAAATAACTTGTTATTTAGATTGCTGTTTTACAATTTTAATGATAGTATAAATTTTAATATTGCAAGAATAATTCACAAATGTGCAATGGAAGGGAAGAAGCATGTAAAATACATCATGTACTTGGGGATCAGTTATAGTGAAACAAATTGGTGATATTGTATGGAACACACATTCACATCCCTCAAACACAGAACCAAAAGACCCTTCATCCAGTAAATCTGCTTTGAACAAATGCAGCCTTTCCTTAGCTCCATCAAGTGCAAGCAAGTGGGCATTCTTTTTCGCATCACCTTTGTCAAATTTATCACAATTCCTTTAATAATATGAAAAATACATAACATTTATGCTACAAGAAGTCATTTGGAGAAAATGCCTCAAATCAACAAAGTTCAATACGTCCATACTACTGAACCTAGCAGCATTAGTCAACTAAGTGAGGCAGTAAATTAAATAGAAGTCTCCTTCAAGAATTAAGACAAAACAATAATCACCGACAAGGGGCGCGAATATAGGTAACATTTTTTTTGTTGATTTTGTTATTTCAATTATTTTTGTTGTTTGTCTTTATTTATATTTGTTGATTTTCATTAAAAATAAAAAATAACAATAAGAACAATAAAAATTATGAGATATATAAAAAATTATTATTTTTATCATCAATACTAATAAAAGTATATGACCTTATTTTTGTCATTAATAATGAAAAAATAAAAATAATAAAAAATAAACAAAAATCAACAACTGTAATTTTTTGTTAATTTCAGTTGTTGCTTTCAATTGTTTTTGTTGTTTGTCTTTATTTATATTTGTTGATTTTTGTTAAAAATAAAAAATAATAAAAATTATGAGATATATAAAAAATTATTATTATTATTATCATTAATACTAATAAAAATAAAAATTTTATTTATGGCCTTAATTTTATCATTAATAATGAAAAAATAATTTAAAAATAGTAAAAAAATCAACAAAAATAAACAACAATCAACAACTGACAATCAACAACAATCAACAACATAAAATTTTGTTGATTTTTATTTTTTGTTGTTTTTAGTTTTTTTTGTTGTTTCAGTTTTGTTTATTTTTTCAGCTTTTTTTTGTTGATGT